>OX459104.1:18360277-18575762 GCA_949775045.1 Metridium senile
CATCAAAAATCGTCATTTTTGGTCATTTTTACGCGTTTTGCATGTGCTATAGTCCATCAAAAATCGTCATTTTTAGCGTTTTGCATGGGCTATAGTACATCAAAAATCGTCATTTTTGAGCGTTTTTTAGTGTTTTTCATGGGCTATAGTCCATCAAAAATCGTCATTTTTGGTCATTTTTGCGCGTTTTGCATGGGCTGATAGTCCATCAAAAATGGTCATTTTTGCATGTGCGCTATAGTCCATCAAAAATGGTCATTTTTTAGCGTTTTGCATGGGCTATAGTCCATCAAAAATCGTCATTTTTGGTCATTGTTACGCGTTTTGCATGGGCTAAAGTCCATCAAAAATGGTCATTTTTGCGTGTTTTGCATGTGCTGTAGTCCATAAAAAATCGTCATTTTTAGCGTTTTGCATGGGCTATAGTCCATCAAAAATCGTCATTTTTGCGTGTTTTGCATGTGCTATAGTCCATCAAAAATGGTCATTTCTGAGCGTTTTGCATGTGATAGTCCATCAAAAATCGTCATTTTTGGTGATTTGCATGGGCTATAGTCCATCAAAAATCGTCATTTTTGGTGATTTGCATGGGCTATTGTCCATCAAAAATCGTCATTTTTGGTCATTTTTACGCGTTTTGCATGTGCTATAGTCCATCAAAAATCGTCATTTTTAGCGTTTTGCATGGGCTATAGTACATCAAAAATCGTCATTTTTGAGCGTTTTTTAGTGTTTTTCATGGGCTATAGTCCATCAAAAATCGTCATTTTTGGTCATTTTTGCGCGTTTTGCATGGGCTGATAGTCCATCAAAAATGGTCATTTTTGCATGTGCGCTATAGTCCATCAAAAATGGTCATTTTTTAGCGTTTTGCATGGGCTATAGTCCATCAAAAATCTTCATTTTTGGTCATTGTTACGCGTTTTGCATGGGCTAAAGTCCATCAAAAATGGTCATTTTTGCGTGTTTTGCATGTGCTGTAGTCCATAAAAATCTTCATTTTTAGCGTTTTGCATGGGCTATAGTCCATCAAAAATCGTCATTTTTGCGTGTTTTGCATGTGCTATAGTCCATCAAAAATGGTCATTTCTGAGCGTTTTGCATGTGATAGTCCATCAAAAATCGTCATTTTTGGTGATTTGCATGGGCTATAGTCCATCAAAAATCGTCATTTTTGGTGATTTGCATGGGCTATTGTCCATCAAAAATCGTCATTTTTGGTCATTTTTACGCGTTTTGCATGTGCTATAGTCCATCAAAAATCGTCATTTTTAGCGTTTTGCATGGGCTATAGTACATCAAAAATCGTCATTTTTGAGCGTTTTTTAGTGTTTTTCATGGGCTATAGTCCATCAAAAATCGTCATTTTTGGTCATTTTTGCGTGTTTTGCATGGGCTGATAGTCCATCAAAAATGGTCATTTTTGCATGTGCGCTATAGTCCATCAAAAATGGTCATTTTTTAGCGTTTTGCATGGGCTATAGTCCATCAAAAATCTTCATTTTTGGTCATTGTTACGCGTTTTGCATGGGCTAAAGTCCATCAAAAATGGTCATTTTTGCGTGTTTTGCATGTGCTGTAGTCCATAAAAAAATCGTCATTTTTAGCGTTTTGCATGGGCTATAGTCCATCAAAAATCGTCATTTTTGCGTGTTTTGCATGTGCTATAGTCCATCAAAAATGGTCATTTCTGAGCGTTTTGCATGTGATAGTCCATCAAAAATCGTCATTTTTGAGCGTTTTGCATGGGCTATAGTCCATCAAAAATCGTCATTTTTGAGCGTTTTTTAGTGTTTTTCATGGGCTATTGTCCATCAAAAATCGTCATTTTTGGTCACTTTTGCGCATTTTGTATGGGCTATTGTCCATCAAAAATCATCATTTTTGAGCGTTTTTGAGCATTTTTCAAGGGCTATTGTCCATGGCTATAGTTTCGAAATAACGACTATTCGTGAGCGACATCCTTACATTTTAATAAAACAAGAACACATACCTTTAAAATGACTTGTCCATATTTTATTGTATATAAAATTGATATAAAATTGCCTCGATATTGTCATCATGTATGAAGTATTTGTGCATATAAAGTGAATGCTTTGCAACGTGTGTAGCTGTAATACGCCATTAGGATGATGACGTCATTTTACAGGATCAGAATGCTTCACGATTTGTCTTTTTTATTCAGATTATACTCCCTCTTGAAAATACTACGACAATCGACACTAATTATTTAACAAGCGAAAGTAGGCAAAGCTTTCTGGTTCTGGTAGTCTATAACGCTAAAATACAAATGGCTTATTTATCATTTACAAACATTTGGTTATTTATTTATTTATATTAACGATGCTATTAAAACATCTATAAAAATCTATATGGAAACTAGCGAGTAAACTAGTCTAGGCTGCGTCGGTGTTTGATATAAACGATAGGTAATATATAGGTAACATCGTAAAAAAACGTTGACTTAACTTTACTGACGTTTCGAGCTTTAGCCCTTCGTCGGAGTAAAAGATAGCTAAAGCTCGAAACGTCAGTAAAGTTAAGTCAACATTTCTCACGGTGTTAAAAATTTCATTATATTACCTATCGTTTATAAAAATCTATGTTAATATTGTACTATTTCATTATTGAATTACAACCTTGCTTCAATTTGCAGTAATCAAAAAAAGTCCTATCCTAATCCCTCTAATAACATTGGATATAAAACGCAGCTACGAGAGCTCCCAGAATGCTTAGCATGCTTGTGGTCACGTGGAATGCACGTGATACAACAGGTTCATGCCAGGGGTCCTCTTCTATAGGATCGTTGTCTGTAACGGTTTGGATGGCGGACCTCTGGTCAGCGGTTAGTGTGCTTTGTTTAGACATGCTTATAACGACTACCTGGGGGGTCTCCATTGCTCTGAACTGCTCTGGCGTGAAGGACTGGGAAGGACAACAAAATATGGAGGTTATTGAGAATAGATCACTTTCATAAATACCATAATATGTACCGGAGAATGATTTTTCAAGTAAACAGATATTTTAATATTTTAGCACTGTCATATGAAAGAACCACCTGAAATAGGCATGTTTGGAAGGTTTTGACGATCTGGCTAAAATACCAAAGAGGTTATACTCAATGAAAAATGTAGAGATTTGTATGTAATTTTCTGCTGAGGCCTTTGATGCCTCGTTTTGGTGTTTTTCTGATTTTTCAAACTCTTCTAGCTTCTTGCAAAGTTATTGTAATGATAAATGTCAATCATATGATAGCTTCAGCATTGAATTAGTGTATGCCTCCGAGACCTAACTGTTGTACCGGGAGACAATCCCCTACTCTTTGCAAACATAGCATAACAGGATCTTTAACGTCCACCTTATATAGGATTAGAGCAAAACCAAACTGAGTCTGCGTATCTTGCTAGTGTGAACCAGGTATAAGATGCTGTTTATATAGAAGCGAGTTGTCCCTGCTAGCCGGGATAACTCTATTGTTTTGAGTCCCCCGGGGAATACATTACAATAGAGTTATCCCGGCTAGCAGGGTAAACTCGTTTTCATATCAACAGCTCCTTATATATTTCCTACACAAAACCAAAATCAATATGAGCAACCAAGAGCACCTTGTCCTTGATATTGTTGTCTAACCTGTATTTGTTTGACCGTCATGTCTTTAATCACTTCTGGTTTGATAGCATCGATGACTTTAGGGTCCAGTTTAGGTATGTCAATGGTAGAAAGACCCTCTGAAAAACAAAACACGTTACAACAAGACAATGATACGAGCCTCAAACAAACAAAACACATTTAAATTGATAAATTGTATTTCGTTCATACCAAACCAAAACGCTAAACGATTTAGTACGAGCGTAAATACCCATTCACATCGTAAAATATATCAAAATGATTTGATGTGAGTGCTATAATTCATTCGCAGTCAGTCGTATTACAAGAAAACAAATAGAACAAAATGCTAAACGATTTAGTACGAGCGTAAATACCCACTCACATCGTAAAAGATATCAAAATGTGCGATTTTCATGGTCCCTGAAATTCAGTCTTTCATGCATGCTGGTAAGTGACCATGCTTCTTTAATATATCAGATATTTATGTTCATATTTTCTTTATTGAGACTTACTCTGTACAAAGCCCAGTTCGTGGACTTGTGCCTTGTCCCAAGTATCAACCCCTTTTGCCCAGGCCTTCTTTGTCTGTACTATTAATGCTTTGAGTTGTTCGTCTGTCCACCCGTCAAGCTGACCAAGTTGTTTAACTGCCATCCTGAACAATAGACAGAACAATTGTTAACGTTTTCATGAACAGTTAGCTGTGCACAAACTATTAACATTAATGACGTTGATTGGCTGAGAAATAAATAAACGGATGGATGGATGGATGAATGGATGGATGGATGGATCGAAAGAATGAATGAATGAAAGAATTGATGGATGGATGGATGAATAATTGATTGATCGAATGAATGAATGAATGCTATAGCACACTTCACATATAGGTCTAAATGCGGTAAATCTTACTTGAATGACTTGGTTGGTATTTGTGATATATCCACTTTGCTCAGCGCTGTTCCAAGATTACCAAGACTCATATAAAGATAGTCGATGCTGCCACTGTTCTTAGATAAGAAGTATTTTATCTTGGGCTTGAGAACTTGGAGCTAGAAGACAACAATAGGTCAGCGTGGTGTTTACAAGGGTTGGTATTGTGATGCTAATTTGCCAACCATTTTCACAATAGATTTTTTAACTTTCTTTTTTCTAATAACAATGGTTGGTTGGCAAAACCATAACAAAATACGTCACTGTACGTCCACCTATAGATTTGTTAATTTTCTTTGTTCTAATAACAATGGTTGGTTTGCAAAACCATAACAAAATACGTCACTGTACGTTCACCAAAATGAAAATGGTGATGATAATGGTGGTGATGAAGATGACGGTGGACATTAAGACGGTGATGAAGATGATAGTTATGACAATGTTGATGGTAATGACGATGATGATGGTAATGATGATGATCGTGATGATGCTGCTGCTGATGATGATGCTGATGTTTATATAAATGATAATGATGTTGTTGACGATGATAATTATAACAATGATTATTTTCATATATACCTGCTGTTCGGTCCACCCCTTGTATTTTCCCAGGGCTGCGATGACGTCAATGTTGTCTATGTTTAGTTTTTCAAGGTCTGATGGCTGTAGACCAAGCACAACTCGACCCAGTTTCTTGAGATGCGCAGCCGTGAATTTGGTGACGTTATTATTGACCAGAAACTAAATAAAAATATCCATGTGCGTGAGCAACTTTATTCATTCATCCATCCATTTATTTATTCAGTTATTTATTTATTTATCCATTTATTTTTTTCCATCTAATTATTATTTTTTTTTTATCTTTCGTTTTATGTATTTATTAATTTATGTATTTATTAATTTATGTATTTATTCATTTATTTATTCATTTATTTATTCATTTATTTATTCATTTATCGATTTATTTATTTATTCATTTATTTATCTATTTATCTATATGTATATTTATATATTCATTTGTTTATTTACATATTTATTCATTCACATATTTATTTATTTACATATTTATTTATTTATTTATTTATTCATTTATTTATTTATTTATTTATTTATTTATTTATTTATTTATTTATTCCTTTATTTATTCATTTATTTATTTATATTTATTTAGGTGTTTACTTATTTATTTATTTATAAAGAAATACATTAAAAACCCATTTGTTATCTAAGTTCTCTATTGCATGTACCTGTTTGGCCTTGGTAGCCATAGCCTTCAACTGCTCCATGTCAATATCAAGGTCCTTGCCCCAGACTCCAACCGCGTCTTCAAATGCTGCTTTGCTAATCTTCATGATATCACTTACACCCAGTCCTTTTGCTAAGGAACCGAGCTCACGGAGCTGCTCACCAGTCCACTTTCCAACATCTAATATATAACGACAATATCGTTTGAGAAAATCGTTTTTATTAACCATTGAAGCACACTTTAGTGTATCACTATTTAATGCACCTTAATTCTATTGTGTTCTTTTGCTGTTATTTTACTATTACACTTTATCTGATACACTTTGTTTCGCGGGTTAATTAGAACAGTTTTAAGTGAAATCGTACACTACTTAGACTCTTATTCATTTTTTGACTTCATCTATGACATTAATCTATAATGATGATAATGATAATGATGATTATGATGGTGATGATGATGATAATGATTGTAATGATGATAATAATGATTATGATAATGATGAGTCTGATGATGAGTATGATGATGATTATGATGGTGATGATTATGATTATGATGACGATGATAAAAGTGATGATGGTGATAATATTTATAGATAACCCAATCACAGCCCATCTTACCACTTTCCCCGAAAGCCTCCTTGGCCGCGGTCAAAAGAGCCTGGGCCTGGTCCTTGTCAAACTGTATGTTGTTGATATCATCTACTATTTCTTTCAAAGCCTCGCCGCTGATTCGCCTCAAGTCACTAGCGTCCAGTCCCTTGATAGCTGGGCCAAGGTCTCGCCACTGTTTACTAGTCCACTTACCGACATCACTACAATAACAAGACAATGTTTTAGTCTACTTCATGGTAACACCATTTTCAGGTTTTGTTTTCAATGCAGACGAAATTCAAAAAAGGTTGACGAGGCGAACCGCGATTTGTGATTGCACGATCGATAGGGACTGTTGGTAATACGAATTCCTTCTTATTCCATTCTAAATTACCCAAATAGGTGTATGTCTATAATTCCTATCCATCTTGGAATGACCTATCGCCTTGGACAACCTTTTTGAAATAGGTGTATGCCTATAATTCCTTTCTGTCTTGGAATGACCTATCGCCTTGGGCAACCTTTTAGAAATAGGTGTATGCCTATAATTCCTTTGTAATTTTGGGCAGTTTTGAATGTCTGTAACTCATTCAATATCCAACCAAAAGCACCAAATCCCAGGAATCTTACATATCTTGATCTGCCCTTTTACATTATGAGGTTAGTACCCAGTCTTTTACTTGACTTGGCATTGGCCAATTAAGAGTACATTACACGCTATCGAGGCTTAGGTTGGTCGAGGAGGACTGTGAACTAGTCTATTTCTATCTGTAATGACTCACCTCTGTTTAAAGTGTTCCTTTGCAAGTCTAGCCAGTTCTTTCAGCTTGTCCTGTGTAAAACCCTTTGACCTCGCTATGGTGTAGAGATTTTGAACAAATGCATCTTGGGATATTTTTCTCAAAGCACTAGTACCCAGTCCTGCCACGAGATTGCCCATGTCTTGGATATGTGTAGCGTTGAGGATGTCGATACCTGATTGTGTCTAGGTATGGAGAGAACAGATGAATATGGATGGATGAATGGATTAACGGATGCATGTATGAATGAATGAAAAAAAAAAGGAATGATTAAGTGAATGAATGGATTGATGAATGGATAAAAGAATAAATTAATTAATTAGTGAATGGATGGATGGATGAATGCATTGTTGGATGAATAAATGAATAAATAACCTTATAAAATTATCCATCTGTTCAAACCAACCTTAAAGTATTCTACAGCAGAATATGCACGAGCCTTCAGTTTGTCTTCTGGTATTCCAGTCTCCTCGCCAAGTCGTCGTATAGCTATTTGAAGAACCCTAGTTGGTAATCGTTTTAGTTCTTTATCTGTAAGTCCTTGTACAAATGAACCGAGAGAGTTGACATCCAGCTCGGTGAAGTTAGAAAAGTCGAGGTTCTCCATCTCCCAGTACTCTCGCAGACGAACAAGGACCATAGCGACCTGAGGAAGAGGGCATCATCAGCATCATAATCACATCTTCATGCACCATCTTCATTATCTTCATTATCATCACCATCACCAACACCATCAAAATCATCATCACAATCATCATCATTATTATCACAATCATCCTCATAATCAACTTTCATGCACCATCTTCATTTTCATCGTTATCACCATCACCATCAATATCATTATCATTATTACAATCAATATCATCATCATCATCATATCATCATCACCATCTATATCATTATCATCATCACAATCATCATCATATCATCATCATCATATCATCATCATCAATATCATCATCATTATCATCATCATCATCACCATCAATATCATTATCATCATCACAATCATCATCATATCATCATCATCATCATCATATCATCATCATCATCATATCATCATCATCATTATTATCATCATCATCATTATCATCATCATTTATACCACCACCATCATCATCATCTACGTTTTTACGCTATGACGTCATTACACTTCATCAACCAATACCTGTCCTCGGTCCCAGTCCTTCTGTCTTCCCAGCACGTCCAGTGTGTCTTCAATGCCTCTGATTGGTAGATCTCTTAACTCTTCTTTAGCTATTCCCAGTACTACGCGGCCTAGTTTCTTCAGGTTTAAGAAGCCCCAGTTTGGGGAGTCTGAGTCTGAGTTATCAGTATCGTTGATGTTTCCCCATTTATCACGGACCTTCTTGGTGATCTCGATGACCTAAATATGATCATTACTATCATCACTATTATCATTATCATCATCACTATCATCATCATCACTATTATCATTATCATCATCATCATCATCACTATAATTATCATCATCGTCATCATCATCATCGTCATCATCATCGTCATCATTATCATCATCATCGTCATCATCATTATCATCATCATCGTCATCGTCATCATCATCATCATCATCATCATCATCATCATCATCATCATCGTCATCGTCATCATTATCATCACAATTATCACTATCATCATAAGTCCTACATCGTCATAATCATCAACATTAAGATGTTTTTCAGCATTAGAAGACTGTTGAATTGATGAACAAATTTACGGACGATTTTCCCCTCCTGCAGAGTGAAAAGAACCAAATACCATGTAGCTGAGGTGCCGATTTTTGTCAAGTTATCACAGAAAACCGTCGAATCGCTAAACCCTTGTTGCAAGGGAGAGAACAGCAAAATAAAAAAACTCATTTCGCACTTGATCCATGGCGGAGATTGAAGTCTAGCTTCGACGGTAAAACACTAAATCCACCAAGTTATTTACACTAATATTTAGCGTCAGTAGTTCTTACGGCTATAAGCTGATCTCCCAGGAAGCCGACGGTGCGCTATTTTCCCCCTCTAGGATTCGGAATACTCCGTTTTACGGGTATTAAAGCTACTCAAAGCTACACTGATTGGAAAGAAGTCGAAACAAGTGTGAGGCCACTGGGCATCAAACTCGCGACCTCTCGCTTTGAAAGCCAGGCACTAACCAACTGAACAATTGTTTGTTATTGAGAGGGATGGGTTACCTGTGTCTTGTCCCATGGTATAGCACCAAGTTTATCATTAACGAGAGTGATGGGTTACCTGTGTCTTGTCCCATGGTATTGCACCAAGTTTATCCAAGTTCTTTATATACAGTTCTATGTCTTCATCATCAAGCTCTGCTCGACTCAGTCCCACAGCTACTTCACCAAGACGAATGAAGTCATTCTTACCCGACTTGTCTTTCTTGTGCTGGCGACAAAGACCGTTAAACAATCAACAGTTAAAATAAAAAATCAATGTGAAATACGCTATAGAAGCACACATTACAATACATACTAACCCCTCATGATTTTAAGCCGCGTGGCTGCAGTATTCGCCTTCAATAGCGGTCCGTACATGTAGTTAATTGTAAAGCGCTTTGGGATGATGTGAAATACGCTATAGAAGCACACATTACATTACATACTAACCCCACTTGATTGTAAGCCGCGTGGCTGCATTGGTCGGCTTCAATAGCATAAAGCTCATTGTAAAGCTAATCGCGCGGCGTAAAGAGCATTTGGACAATGTAAAACTCGCTGCATTAGCACACTTTACAATAGTAATCTCACCATTTTAATAAGTTCTCTGAGAATTGGTATTCCAACCTCTTTAACAATCTTTAGTTCAGGGAAAGCAGCATATACAACACTCGATGTTAGTCTACCGATGTCTGAAGCGAGGAAGCCATCCAAAGCGTAAGTAAGCGATATTAGATCATCTTCATCTATGTTTACAAGTTTTCCCTGGAATCAACAAGAAAAGTTTGATATAAGTAACGGAATGTTTGTTGTTTGCCTCATGTTTGTCTTTTTTCTATACCTGCAGTTCATCTTTAACTTTGTTGACAATTTCTAGGGCCTGAAAATATAACAGAAAATCAATGCCTTGCGCAAAATATCCTATTCATAATGTCTTCTGGTGTTTTTTGTTTTGTAATAAATCACAAATTATGTTCATATTACCATCATATGCAGGCTTTAAAGTGTGGATTTTCTCGCACCCATTTACTGTGCGACTCGCCGTACCGTAGTCCCTTACAAAAACGTTTGATGAATTTTTGACATTATTTTAACATTTTTTCATCTCAATCGGGCCAATTACAGACATCAAAGTTTCTAAAGTATCCGCCTCTCGATATAAACTCCGCCTCTCGATATAAACTTGTACCTGATTGGTGCGATGAGATGAAAAAATGTCAAAATAATGTCAAAAATTCATTAAAAGTTTTTGTGACTACGGTACGGCGAGTCGAACAGTGATATCTTTTCTAATACATTTGATTTACCTGATCGATCTCTAGTTTGACACCTTTGAATGCCTTCACGCCCTCTTTGACAGATTTTTTCAACATCTGCTTCAGTTCCGACGGTAATAGACCCCCTGCGATGTTCTTCAACTCTTTGAGGTTTGCCGCTGTCCATTTTGCAGGCTCACCTAGTGATTCGATGGCTTTCTTTGCGAGTTGACGAGCACGGCCTGGAGACCAGTCTACCTCACTTAGGGCACTGGAAATATCCTATGGGGGAGGTAGAGAGTTCATGTTTAGGATACTCACCTAACCCTAATCCTAACCCTTCGCCATCTTGAAAGGTACGTAGCCGGGATATTGCATCGAAGCGAGACGAACGTTGAGCTTGCAATGATAGATACCTTTTACAGCGCGGCACAGGCCTTACCGTGGCCACCTAATCAAAGTATTGTACAAGTTAACCAATCAGAAAGCGAGAATTTGACCTTAATATAAAAGACACGCCGAGTGTCAAACGGTAAACACTTTGAAATGTTCAAAGCGAAGACAAGAGTGAAAAACCTCCCAGTATGTTTAAATTTGAAAAGGTGTAGCAAATAATTTGAAAAGAGAAACTTTTGAACGCTAAGCTAACTTGTACAAAACTTTAATTGAGTGGCCACGGTAAGGCGCGTCGCGCTGTAAAACCCTTGTGAGATAGTTAACCACGTGTATCTATCATTGCAAGCTCAACGTTCGTCTCCCTTCGCTGCAAAGTCCCGGCTACCTTTCAAGATGGCGCAGGGAACTGTGAAGGAGACTATTTCATCAAAATTACAGTGCGAATCGAAAAACCATGGGCACCAAGAAATATTTTAGAAATCGTTTATTGTTCGTTGAACAACTCACAAACAACTCTAACTACAAAAAGTTTGTCATACTACACATCAGCCAAACATCTTGCGGTGATATAGTTGTTTCTGAGTTGTTCAACGAACAATAAACGATTTCTAAAATATTTCTGGGTGCTAACGGTTTTTTGATTCGCACTAGTACTGTAACGTAACAGTCGGAAATGAAAAACTATCAGGCTCAACTAACCTTAAACTGTTTGGTCAGCAGTTTTCTTAGATCTTCGACATCCAAATCTTTAACTAGCGGCCCTAGTTTCTTGATGTCTTCCGCTGACCATTTAGACAGATCGGTTCCTAGTTTAGTTGACTTGACCTTGTCTATCAGTGCGCGTGCGTGAGGGTAGTTGAACTTGGCTGCCTTGGATATTACACTAATGGACTTGGAGATCTATAATAGATGTGGACATCAGACAGACAGACAGACAGACAGACAGACAGACAGACAGACAGACAGACAGACAGACAGACAGACAGACAGACAGACAGACCAAGACAGACAGACAGACAGACAAAAAGACAGACAGACAAAAAGACAGACAGACAAAAAGACAGACAGACAAAAAGACAGACCAAGACGCATCAACAAAAAACAGAGTGAAAGAAAAAGAGCAAGTTATTGAAGTGATAGCTAAAAAATCGATCTACGAGATAAATAAGTAATTAAGAAAGAAGTAAATCAAGAAAAATTAATGTGAGGAAGTTGTTGTAAGGAAGAAGGAAAATCAAACACAAAGATTTAGACAAATATATTTTCAAAGAGTATGCTAAACATATTATAGTGCTGCAGATTCTTACCACTTCACCGGTCAGTTGGAGTAGTTCTTCTATGGGCATTGCCTGTATCAAATCACATAGTTTACTAAGTACAGCATCATCCCACTTGGACAAGTCATCGCCATACGCCTTCTTGGCAGGGACCAGTAGAGCTTTACGTTGGTCATCGTTTAGTTTGGCTGAACATAAGTACTTTGTCCTGGACAGAGAACATGGATTATTGTAGTATACTATCATTATCATGACCATAGGCATCATGACCATCATCGTCATCATCACCATCATCGTCATCATCACCATCATCTTCATTATCATCTTAATCACCATCATCACCATCGTCATCATCACCATCAACTTCATTATCAACATCATCGTCATCATCAACATCACTTTCATTATCATCTTAATCACCATCGTCATCATCATCATCATCTTCATTATCATCTTAATCACCATCATCACCATCGTCATCATCACCATCATCTTCATTATCACTTTCATCATCATCACTATTATCATGATCATAACCTTAATCATCATCATCGCTTTCATCATAACCATCATCTTCATTACCATCATTATTATTATCATCATCACTATTATCATGATCATAACCTTAATCATCATCATCGCTTTCATCATCACCATCATCTTCATTACCATCATTATTATTATCATCATCACTATTATCATGATCATAACCTTAATCATCATCATCGCTGTCATCATCACCATCATCTTCATTACCATCATTATTATTATTATCATCATCACTATTATCATGATCATAACCTTAATCATCATCATCGCTGTCATCATCACCATCATCTTCATTACCATCATTATTATTATCATCATCACTATTATCATGATCATAACCTTAATCATCATCATCGCTTTCATCATCACCATCATCTTCATTACCATCATTATTATTATCATCATCACTATTATCATGATCATAACCTTAATCATCATCATCGCTGTCATCATCACCATCATCTTCATTACCATCATTATTATTATCATCACCACTATTATCATGATCATAACCTTAATCATCATCATCGCTGTCATCATCACCATCCTCTTCATTACCATCATTATTATCATCATCACTATTATCATGATCATAACCTTAATCATCATCATCGCTTTCATCATCACCATCATCTTCATTACCATCATTATTATTATCATCATCACTATTATCATGATCATAACCTTAATCATCATCATCGCTGTCATCATCACCATCATCTTCATTACCATCATTATTATTATCATCATCACTATTATCATGATCATAACCTTAATCATCATCATCGCTGTCATCATCACCATCATCTTCATTACCATCATTATTATTATCATCATCTTCATCATCATTATCATGCATCACCATTGTCCCTACTTTTACGCGAAAAATCCCAAAACAGGAAAGGAAGTTTGAAGTTTGGTCGAGTGAATTAGTAGCTTTTCTTGTCTCCCTCTCTCGCCTCACTCCCCACTCGTCCGTTCATCGTCCCCTTATTGTCTCGCGGTCAGAGTTTCACTTGATCGAACTTTAACTCGTTTCCTCGGAGTTTTTGCATAAAAGTAGGGACTGTTTTGCAGTCAACACAAACACGTTCAACCAAAATATGCAAGAATAATCAATAACAAGAGAAGAAATCCCTTGCAAGCTTTAGAGTGTGGACTGAAGCTTCGGTTACGACAACGATCTTTGAAATAGTTGTATATCTATTAAATATTTAGATTATTAATTTTTTAAGACTGAAGTGAATTCTTTATCGGCAAATACAGGCACGCGCTGGCTGTTCAATGAACGAGAAATTTTAAATACAAGAAATTTCGAGTTCATTGTCCAGTCAGCAAGTGACTGTATTTGCCGATAACGAACAAACGAAAAGTCTCAAACTCTTTTAATATTAAAATTGAGTTCGCTGAGCGTGCGTTATCGACGATTAACAGCACTCCACGTGATCGATTTGAGCCAATGGGGAACTCAGATTTTGTACAGTGCACGAAACTTTAATATTAAATTATAGATAACATACAGTTCCTTAAAGCTGTCAGCGGCCATCTCCATGAGTTCACCTGACTCCAAGCCAACAAACAACTGCTTTAAAGCAGCAAACGCTTCTTTGCCCCAGGCCTCCACGTTCCTGCCAAACTTCCTAAAGGCTGCTTTAGTGAAGGCTGCTAGCTGCTCTGGGTCCCAGTCCTCTGCCTGTCAGAACAATAACCGTAAAAATTAGGTCTTTCGAGCTGGTTCAAACCCTCGGTTTCGTCTAGTGTTTGGACTGATCTACTCTCGAATTCTCCCAAACGCATCTCGTTATTCATAAGCGCGTGAAAACCCTCATCATCACCATCACCATCATCATTATCACCACCACCACCATCATCATCACCACCATCATCATCATAATCACCATCACCACCACCACCACCACCACCACCATCATCACCACCATCACCATGACTACTAATGCTCTACTTACAACAAGATCGTCTATGTTATCAAAGAAGGTCTGTGTCTTGATGCTCGATACCAGGCTTTTCAGGTTTTGTGACGTAAACATTGTAAACCTCTTCACCAAACCCTTGAATTGACCTGACGTCATACCAGCTATTGAATCCTGACACGAGATACAACAAAACGAAACTCATTATTACACGAAAAAACGGAGTAGATAAAGCTCAAAATATTGAGTAAATAATGCATTTAGGATGACACTTTATAGTGAGTAAACCCACCTCTATATAGTGATTAAAAGTAAGGTTAAACTCATCTAGTACATTTATGTTACTCTTACAGCGCGACGCGGAGTCATCACAAAGGTGCCGACACACCATTTGATAGCGAGTGTGATTGTCTGGTGGAAACGGTAAGGTGCATCGCGCTGTAATAATGAGTTGGGTTTACTCACTATAAAGTGTCATCCTCAATGCAATGATATATTTTTAGTTGTATCTACTCAGCTGTTTTTGCAAAGAATTCAAACTCAGTTTTACAAAAATATCAAATTTATATTCAAATAGGAGCATTTTTTCTTTCCTTTTTCCAACAACATTTAAAGAAAGCTTAATGTAGAACATTCAAGAGAAATAGGGTATAACAATTGCTATTTAATTGCGTGAGAAACAAGGCCGCAACGAGACGCATCCACAGTACCTTCAAAGCACAAAGTATATCTTGTGGGACTTGTTTAAGTTCGTTAACTGTTGCTTTAGCAAACTCTGATGCACTTTGTAGTTTCTTTTGTATCTCAGTGGAAAGCTTCTTGAAGCCTTCAACGATTCTAATGCAGAAAGAAAAGACGTTAGAACCTATGCATGCATTCACAAGATAGAAAACTAATCAAAACATTTTGTTAAACCACTACCTCTACGTTAAATATGTATGGCCCACATACTGATTAAATATGTTTACTTATCTATCTACTCATAATACTTGTTTACTGAGTGGGAGGGCCGTACGAGAAAATATTTGGCTCGTGGTTGTACAAATGACCAAGACCCAAATATTTTCCCGTACGGCCCAACCTAACTCAGTGAATGCGTTTTTTATCATATGACCTGTATTTTGCCCGTATTTTTTTGTGATGTTTCGAGTAGCAGGTCCGTACGTGTTTGTACGGACCAGGTTAAAAATGCCGTACGGACCTCATCACGTGACTTTTTCAGAAGGTTTCCTTAAAAGCGCACACCTGGCAAAATACGGGTCATATGATAAGATATATTATTATTGTTATTCCATCCATGTATCATTGATAACAATTAATACAAATGCTTTACATACTTCTGGTTGATACTCTGCCCAAACATCTTGACATAATCTACACAACAAATTAAATACAAAATATATTAAGACTTCTTCTTCATCATTTGATTAGACACATACCACACCACACCACATAGTCACACCACACCACACCCATCCCAATATGGAACCAGTCCATTTCACTTTACTACACTAGAGTAGTGTCCCCTTATCCTTCACTCATTTGATTAGACTACACCTTCATACTTTCTCATTTGAATAAGCCACCCCTTCTCCTGCCCAAACCACGCCCATCCCAATACTGACCCAGTTCACCAGTAAACGTGTACTTTACTACACTAGAGTAGCGCCCCCAAGGGGTAGACCACCCCCTTCCCCTGCCCCCACCACGCCCATCCAAATACTGACCAAGTCTATCAGTAAACTTGAACTTTACTACACTAGAGTAGCGCCACCCAAAGGGTAGAACACTCCCTTTCCCTGCCCCTGCCCCCACCACACCCATCCCAATACTGACCAAGTCCATCGGTAAACTTGCACTTTACTACATTAGGGTAGTACTTTGCTGTGCATTTCCATCTTGTGGTACTCAAGAATCCTTCACTGCCGACACCGCAAAGAAAGTGACACTCACTTGGAATGCCAAGCTTTGAACAACAGTTGGCATTTTGACTGTCTGATGATGAATACAACAACAAAATATAAACCATCTGAAACCGTCTTAGCATCAAAAGAACTAAAAACATTGTATTGACACTGTACTGCTTGTTTGTTTATTTGTTTGTCTGTTTGCTCGTCTGTTTGTCTGTTTGTCTGTTTATCTGTTTGTTTGTTTGTTCGTTTGCTTGTTTGTTTGTTTGTTTGTCTGTTTATTTGATTGTCTGTTTATTTGATTGTCTGTTTGTTTGTTTGTTTGTTTGTCTATTTGTTTGCTTGTTCGTTTGTCTGTTTGTCTGTATGTCTGATTGTCTGTTTGTTTGTCTGTCTGATTATCTGTTTGTCTGTTTGTTTGTCTGTTTGGTTGTTTGTTTGTTTGTTTGTTCGTTTGTCTGTTTGCTTGTTTGTTTGTTTGTCTGTTAGTTTGTTTGTTTGTTTGTCTGTTTGTCTGTTTGTTTGTCTGTTTGCTTGCTTGTTCGTTTGTCTATTTGTTTGCTTGTTCGTTTGTCTGTATGTCTGATTGTCTGTTTGTTTGTCTGTTTGTTCATTCAATCTAATCGTCTGTTTGTTTGTGTGAAGCACATGATGACCAACCCCGTTGGCTACCACCATTTCTAAAATAGACATACATGAATGTTTATTTCAATCAAGTGTTGATTGGTGATCACTTACCAGTCTCAAGAGGAACAACAATAATGACTGCAGAGAAAACAAACAATATTTGGTTTATTCACAGGAAAGTATATAAAATATGCATGTTATGGGCCATCAGAAAACTGTGGCTTGTATTAAATATTTTACACTCAATCTGACCAAGTTTACAGCTTATGCAAATGGCTGTCAAGCCTCACTCTGACTCATGTTGCTTTTGTTTTATTAACTACAGTGATGCCTGTGAGTGAAGTACCATCCGCTCGTGAGTAAGAGTACTCGTTTTGGCTCGCTGCTTGCAATTCACTCGTACTTAATGAGGCTTGTTAATCGCTACACTCCTAAGTCAATTAATGATAGGCTTGCTGGTGATCTACATATATTTAGCTGTTGTGTAAGAAAGGTCTAGTATATATTCAGTAGCAAGTTAGTACATCACATTCACACAACTCTCAAATCATGCATGTTGAACAGGTTCTCTTTTAAATCTGTAATTTCCCATTTAAATCTGTACTAATGCCATTTGAGTCGATGTGTGCTAAACACACAGATCAACCAATCAGAGTATATTATTTCTAAAGTGAACTTCTCTGATTGGTTGATCTGTGTGTTTAGCACACATCAACAAAATTTGCATAAGTACAGATTTAAATGGGAAAGTACAGATTTAAATGGGAAAGTACAAATTTAAATGGGAACCTGTTGTTGATTTTGTTCCATTATTTTCAACATCATCACTATCAATTAATGTTCTGCTGATATTCGTTCACTGAATGATGCAACTATACAATAATAAAATGGTGATTTCTTTATACAGCGTTTTGAAAATACGTTGGATACTGAATACTGAATATAGTGTATCCCAAGACCCAAAGGCATTGTGGGTCCCATTAATATGAAATTGAAAGTCAATATACAGCAATCTACTCCCTATATATGTAGCTAGAGCGGAAAAAATAGAACCATGAACAAAATCAAATTGTTAGTGTGTAATAGTTCTTATTTAGCGACCATTACTTACTATCAAAGACAAGTAAAGTTGTAATGAGGTGTTGTTCCCTTTTGTATTTGATGTTTCTGGTTGAGTGATACTGACTAAATAGTCACTAAATAGAAACTATTAGTTACTCAAGTACATTAAGGCCTGGGATAACAAGAGGACTCACTAAAAACTAAAATATAACCTTTAACTGCCTTAATGTTCCTCGATAAATTTTATTTTTGGTTATATGATGGAACTCAACGACCTTAACTTTTCTATGGCCTTTTTTGATAATTAGTGACGTCACAGCCTAGGTCACATGACTAAACATAAAAAGCTCTCTCCAGTGGTGGAGAAAGCTCCTGAAACAAAATTTTCGGCAACAAAGGATAGTTCTCACTAATAAATATATGATACTGTCTTAGCTGACGACCTTTGACTTTTAGGTAACAAGATAAATGGGCATATGTGAAGTCACGTGACCTTTTTTGCATAACAACCCCTTAAAGCAGTTTACTTTTTCAACGAGCCAAGACACTGTTGAAAAGCAATGCAGAAGAGAAATAACTTTAAGTATTTACTTCTCCGATACGTTTTGAACTCACTACCAGAGGAATATTTGAAAATTTGAATATCAAAAAGTCACGTGACCCACCATGTAATCAGTGGTTCTGCCCAAAAGCAACACAAAAAGATCCAACCGAATGGAATCAAGGTAATCTGAAAGTTTTGTTGCCTTCTGGGTTGTTTTCACGAAAAAATCGAAAATATTTCGTTTTATCTGAAATTAGGCCTGTCCCAGGCCTTAATGTACTTGAGTAGTAACTATTTTGTTTTTATTTCATGGTTCCAATGTTTTCGCTCTACTATATTGTCACAAATACACTAAAAACAAAATACATAATTAATCACATGACCAAGAATGTCCTTCAGTCTTGGAAATATGCAGTACTCAGTATTATTTAATGTTTTTTGAACTTGCTGTAAATATTGGAGTGAAATGTCTGTAGTATATCGTGACATTTGAATAACTGACATGTATGTTTCGGCTGTCGTCTTCAGTGTGAAAGTACAATATGTAGATGTTATATCTAAACTCAGCTATTTATATAAAAGACAAATGGGTTAAAAGTATATTTCAATTTGTAAATATTTTTTAATTTTTTTGACAAACATTCTTGTAAGGTCATGTCTGCGTGTAAATATTTAGGTGAAAATATTATATAGATACAAACAAAATAGCACGAAATAACATTTTTCAATAGTGTATTAAATATAGTTCTTATTTAGTTACTATTAGTTACTATCAAAGACAAGTAAAGTTGTAATGAGGTATTGATTCCTTTTGTATTTGATATTTCTGGTTGAGTGATACTGACTAAATAGTCACTAAATAGATTAAACTACTAGTTGAAGGTTATAATGACAATAAATTACTTTTTTTCTATATAAGACTGTTTCTACTTTGACGTCTTTGTATTGTATAGCAGAAAGGAAGCACATTGAAAACCAAAACAGCCCTTAAAGCAACAGAACATCCAAACAACAATATGATAATAAAAAATATTGTAATACAAACGAACAAGCTTGTACTTGCTGAAGCAATTGTCAACAACCAAAGAACAAAGTTCCATCAACTTCCTAACAGTTTAACACGAAGACACAAAATATCAGCAAAAAAAATCATGTTTTTTCAAGAGTAATGTTCAATACAAATATTGAGAATATTATATTATTCTGGAAATTACAATTACGGAATTAATTAAGTCAACAAGTCAATGCAATTATTGAAATACTATTAATTACATAACATAGCAAACTGAACAAGATTGAATATGATTGACAACGTACGATTTAATAATTTTAATATTTGTCGAAAATCAATAATCGAATTATATAATATGTGTTGGTACCTATTCTCGGGCACCAAAGCAAATTACACGAAAATAATGCGATTCTGTTGAGTTTTTTTTTTTTACTTACCATGTTAATAATATTCACTGTATTAGACACTTTTATAAGTATTTTGGTGTAAATATATTATTTCGCAAACAGACATTTGAGTGAAGTTTATTCATGCACTCGGAGTACTTATTCTCGGGCGCCGAACCCATTCTCGGGCAACCGAAACTTATTCTCGGGCGACCGAAAAAAAAATCCCGAAATAACATATAAAATACTTACAATTAACGCAAAGACCGTTCTATTTACTTTTTATGTTCAATTTACTTTTTATTCTTCGTGACATGGTTTTTAAAGCTATCGTTTTCAACGTTTTGTGTTCATCCGTGAGTTGCTATCTTGCTACGTCTTTTCGGTACTTCGTTCAACGACAACACAATACGATAATTTTTAGAGATTGAAAACTGAGTTTGAAATCACCTTGAGCTACTTTTACCAAAGCGGATTGAAAAGAAACAGCTGAAAACTTTCAGATCTTTGGCTGCCCGAGAATAGGTTCACGGGATTGCTGTGGTGAGAATACTTATGGTTTGCGGTAATTGAGTGAATACAGCGACCCAAACAGTTCCATGGGATTCAAGATGGCCGGTTTTACGGTTTTACGTGAAAAGTTATGACTTTCAAACCGGATTTTCTGCTATTTTTTTCCTTTTTTCTGAATTATAATCGAAAATTCGAATCAACGGCAATGGAAGCCGGTAAGTTATTCTATTGTAAACTTGTGATTTTACATAGATTTAACACAAACTTTCAAGACTTTCAATGAAAACATGCAAACATCAACAAAATAAACACGAAGGAAAAATATCAATGTTGTCATTTGTGTATTAATATTATTTTTTCGTGGTGCCCGAGAATAGGGACTGCCCGAGAATAGGTACCAATACCTAATACTTATCGATTTTTCGCAATTTGACATATTAACGTACGTTTGTGGCAGGAGATCAAAAAATGTGTACATCGCAATAAATATAACACTTCTCAATTAATATTGATGTAGCTAGAAAAAGTGAAACTCCTAGAGTTATAATAAGCCCTAATTTGTCCTAAAAAGACAAAGAAAACTTGTCTAAAAATAATTATGACAGGTCGTGTTTAATATATTTCAATTTTGCGCAATTTATATTGACATTATAACTTTTGAAATCGTACTTTGCCTCATTACTAATTATTACTTGATAAAACACTTATTCAGAATGTAAGCTTATTAATAAGAGAGTTAAATGTATTTTTAGTGTGTTTGCAGTGTTTTTTTTATACAAGTTTCCAAGTAGTTTTAGAGCAACGATTTTGGCGAAATAAACATAACAAATTTGAAGATGCTATGCCCCAAAAATCGAAAAATATACCACTAAATTGCACGATAATACATAGAATATTAAGATAGAATATCCGAATAACGATATTAAATACTTACAAGTTAAAATCAGCAGAAAAAATCCCGTAATTAAGCTGTTTTGACCCATCTTCAGTTGTGTGTCACACCGCCCCGAATGAAGAAAGGAAGACCACGGTCAAGTAACCTGGTAAAGAGCGTCACGGTCATGTCACGCTATTGTCACGAAGTCACAAATTAATTCCATATTAGGGCAATGATAATAAAGTCTACAGCTGCACTTCGGACTATAAATATTTAATGTACTTTTAATAGCATCTGATGTTTTTATTATAACACAAATGATTTTATCGGGGAAAAAATATAGTCCTAACACAGGAAGCCCAAAGTACTTTAGTTGGTACTGACCGCTGTACAAAATGACTAAGGCGCAAGATATTTTTTAGCCATATTTTTTATGCCCATAAAACGGCTTTTCTTTGGTTTTCAAGCTTTACTGATATATTTAAAGGTCAGGCTTTTTAGACGGCTTTCAAATGGCCGGTACTTACAGCGGTCAAACGACAACGGATGCGCGAAAAAAAAACACAAGTAAAATGATCTACATAAATACGATGGAGTAGACGAGTTTCATCGCTATTTTCTAAAACTGAATACAAAAGGACAAACTAATGGTAGCTTAACAATATAACAAAGTTTATGTACACGAAAATTAAAGCTTATATATTCAGGGAATTTCTAAGAAATGAACTTCAAACACTGTAGTACGAAACTCCTACTGTTTACAATGGAAAATTTATTGCTGTATATATAAATTTTGCCACACATGCGTAGTCGTTTGACCGCTATGTTGTATGGACTAGTTTGATCTAATGACACGTAATTATTTTTCAATTTCGTTTTTGTGGTGTAATGGTTTGTAGCCAAAGGTTCATCTACCCCCATCATCGGTCACAAGTGGGCAGTGATTGAACAACGGCTTGGTCTATCAAAACATCATTAACCTATACAGCCACAGACAAAAACAAAACATAAAAACCCGAACAGTTGGTAAACAATTGACCATATATAGCTGTCCTTTAGAAGGTTAACGGTTTTGAGCTAACTAGACTTTTAAACTACTTGACAATATTTGTTTTTGAGGCTATAGTATGTTTACTGGCTGCCAGTTTAGTCAAGTAGCTACAACTTAAAAGGAGACACAACATGTATCCAGACTATTCTAAAAAGACTATAAAACTGGTTTCAAAGCCACAATATGTACTTGCTCACGTGACAGATTTACTTAATTATAAAAATAGATAACAGTCTTGCATAGCTGACCACATGAGTCAAAAATAACGTTTTATTATTACTGTATATGACGTCAATAACAACAATAGCCAGGTTAAGTTCATTGAACTGACCCGAGTCCGTTTACAAATAACTCTTTTGATTGTACACCACAAACAAAATATGTTGGAATAAAGAAATAACTATAATTATGAGTTAAAAGCGCATTTGAACATATTTCACATAGAAAGTGCACTATATAAATTCCATATCATTATCATTAATATACATTGTAAAGCGCATTTGAACATATTTCACATAGAAAGTGCACTATATAAATTCCATATCATTATCATTAATATACATTGTAAAGCGCATTTGAACATATTTCACATGGAAAGTGCGCTATATAAATTCCATATCATTATCACTAATATACATTGTAAAGCGCATTTGAACATATTTCACATGGAAAGTGTGCTACATAAATTCCATATCATTATCACTAATATACATTGTAAAGCGCATTTGAACATATATATTAGATTCCATATCATTTATCACTTAATATATCTATTGACAGTAATACGTATTATTATATACCCATTTGTACTTATTAGGACTTGCATGGTGTTACTGTAATTGAACATCGCTATCCAAACCATTTAAAAATGGTGTATTAAATCGCCATCCGGACATGCTATTCAGTGTTAAAAGAAACTTGGTTCGAGTACCCCAACCTGTTATTGAAAGTAAACATCAAATATCTCACGTTAAAAACTGACTGGAACGCTGAAAACACATACCAATACTTGTTAACAATGTCAGTTGAATGTTATAAACACTAAAAGCGTGTAATAACATTTAGTTAGATTCGAACTAACTGAGTAAACTAGAGTGAAGACACGGCTAAACCCGTGAAATAGATATTAGACTAATACACCTTAGCAGTCTTTAATTCCATTGTTTTCCGTTGTGTCTATTTGACTATTACACCTTGACTATTTAATTTTGTTTCACGGGTTTAATGTCTCCACTGTAACTATAACTAAAAAATGGAGATACTCTTTAATGCATCTTCCATTGTGTTCTTTTGTTGTTATCACACTTTAACTAATAAACTATGTTTCACGGGTTAATGAGAACAACTCTAACCCGTGAGACACTGCGCACTTTAGTGTTCACTCTTTAATGCATCTTAACTCCATTGCGGTTCTTTTTGGGGACGGACCATTTGATATTTGGTGGGGGGAGGGCTGTTTTGTCGGTGCCCGATATTTTTTGGGGAACACAGATGTTGCAGATATTTTTTGGGTAGTACTCAATACTTTTTGTTCGTGCAACAAAGGCTGCTCGATATTTTTTTTCGAGTTTAAAAGCTTAACTTGCTCGATATTTTATTTGGATTCAGCCCCCCTCCCCATCAAATATCAAATGGTCCGTCCCTTGTTGTTATTTGACTATCACACTTTAACTAATACACTTTGTTTCACAGGTCAATGAGAACAACTCTATATACATCTTACACCTATTAGAACTATCTAATTAGGTAATAGAGATAACAGCATTTAGTACTATTTAGTTCCTGAATTATGTTGCATGCATGCTCTAATTAAATTGTACTCTAAAAAAAACAATAGAGAGTATAACTGATAATTTTTAGTACTTGCATCAGTAGTGCTAAGTATTAAGTATTGTCTTAAATACAGTGTTCATTCGTTCATTCATCTATTCATTCATTTACTGATTTATTCATTCTTTCGTTTAAGAATATTAAAGTTGTCCTTTAGTAGCAATTTGGAAGGTATAAGAGAGTAGGTTTGAGGCCATGTACTACTGTATTTATTATTTTGATCTTGAGCTTTCGTCGGACGCTGACATCACTCTTATTCCACTCGCATAACTATGTAAATTTCGAATAATTTTTCACTTTATCTTCTGATGATGTCGGCGTCCGACGAAAGCTCAAGATCAAAATAATAAATACAGTAGTACATGGCCTGAACCTACTCTCATAATACATTCATTCGTTTATTCTGACATTCATTCATTCGTTCATTTATCTATCTATCCATCCATCCATCCATCCATCTATCCATCCATCCATTCATTCACCCCGACATCCAATTCGATTCATTCATTCACCAATTGATCCATCTATTCATTCATTCAAGATTTAAGTGTTCCCATATCATTTTTTCTACGTTGCTTCCTGTTTTCACGCGGTTTTTGTTTTTGTTTTGTTATTTCTCTATAACATAACTAGTTTCAGTAGTTTTTTTACAAAACGGTTAAAGTCTGACGTCATTAGTCTATGCTGGAATATTTTTCGTGGTATTTTATTACAAGATGGTTATGGCTTGACCTCGCCGCTATCCAAAGAATCCCCTAGAGTGCTTACTTGAATGGTATATAAAGCCTTCTTGGCAGTAGTACCGTTCATATCAGTTCTGTCTATTACGTGAAGAAGTCACAGCAAACGACTTGACAACAATGAAGCTGTTTTTGTTTAGCGTATGCGCTTTGTTGTTCGCACTTAATGGTAAGTAAAGATCTTGTCTCCTTTTTCATGAACAATCCTTTATTGTTGACCGGCCTCACCATATCAGTATGTCTCTGTTCTTACTACTGTGGCATGTATTTATGTAACAGAGTTGTATTGTATATTGCAGTTTATTACTCGCGTTTTTAATGACATTTGATGGCACATTTTTGATCTAGTACATTATATATTTTTAAATGCGTGATAAATGATGGTTAAACTAGTATATAGGCTGCGTCGGATTTTTTAGGAATTAATTGTAGAAAAATGTTAGAGGTTGAACTAGTGTGGGCTGCGTCAGTAATCTAGCAAAAAGTGTAATTCATACACGGCCGTAAAAAGAATGTTACTTCTGAGCTATCAGACGTTTATCCAACGTTGTAGTTTTAACAGTTTAAAAACCGTTCAAGAGGAGTATTTAAGGTGATATAAACTTTCTTAATTCCTAAAGACATTTATTAAAAACGCCTAGATATTGAATTTGGCCATAGACATTAGAACAGTGACTTTTTTAAAGGGATGACACAATAATTTGTGTAGCAGATTTTTTCCATAAAAAATTTACGAGTTATTTTGATGTTAGAAGTATCGTATTTCAATCTTTTCAAGGAGTTGATTGTTGAAGCAGTCTTTCGTTATCATCTCTGATCTGCATGTGAGACCCGCGTACTCCATACAAATATCCATTAACAAACTATATATTGATTCACTGCAGTAGAAATAGTATCCCGGTAAACTGAACAGCTCTATGATTACTGACTTTGTATTACACCCTTAACGCTGAGTGTTACTGAAGTTTAGGACGTTAATCCTTTGTCAGAGTAAAAAGTTGTAACTAAAAGAGTATTACTTTAATACTGACGTTTAAGACTTAATCCCTTGTTGAAGTAAAAATGGTACTGACTTATGCACCGTATAAAAGAGAGTGTTACTTACTGACGTTTAGGACGTTAATCCTACGTCTGAGTAAAAATGGTAACTTATACATCGCATAAAAGAGAATGTTACTTACTGACGTTTAGGACGTAAAAAATTCGACGGAGTAAAAATGGTAACTTCTACACCGTATAAAAGAGAGTGTTACTTACTGACGTTTAGGAAGTTAATTCTTTGTCGGAGTAAAAATGGTAACTTATACACCGTATAAAAGAGAATGGTACTTACTGACGTTTAGGACGTTAATTCTTTGTCGGAGTAAAAATGGTAACTTACACACCGTATAAAAGAGAGTGTTACTTACTGACGTTTAGGATGTTAATCCTTCGTCGGAGTAAAAATGGTAACTTATTCACCGTAAAAAGAGTATACTGACTTGAAAACTAATAAAACCTGTAGAACAGACTTACATATTTTACATATTCTATCTCTTTTGTTATAAACACTGACGCAGCAGTAAAACAGTGTAAGTGACTGCGACATATCACGATGACGACGCCCCACATATGTGGATCATTTAAAAAATGTTCAACCTTATTTTAAACGCTCGGGTTTAAAGCTACATGAAAATGTTTTATTCTCACAAAAGTTCAAAGTTTTGTAGCGACTTTATTAAACAATATTTCATAAGCATTTATTTTAGAGACTTCTATCTCATAAGCATCTATTTTAGAGACTTTCATAAGCATCTATTTTAAATGCCACGCTTTCAATGACAAATATCAGATATCTTCATATCAGATGAATGCGATAAACTCCTTGTTATTTTTACCATAGTCAATGCCGTGCCCAGTTCTACCAGACATAGGCTAGACCAATGCAATGTTTTTTGATATCATTTTGGTGTTTCATTGTGTGCGCGCTTTTCGCATAACAGTATGCAGTGTTAATACGTGCCTCAATGTTAAGTCATGTTCCTGTAATAGAACCAACAGGCGCTCTTTTGAACTGCCCTCAGAGAAAAAAGCCCCACTGCAACCTATTTCAACTTTGGTTGACTTTATTCTGCTGCATTTTAGTATATCCTATAGCCTTATAAGGCTATTAATGTATAGCAGGTTTGTAGACTCTTTGAGAAAAGAGGCACCCTTAGGCGTTTACACCCATGAAAGTAATGACCACTCTCCTTAAAATCCATGTACTATTGGTATCTCAATCAAGAGGCCTTTAAACCAATTACTTTAGATTGTAAACAGTGCACTTTAAATAGCAGTCCGTCAACTAGTATTTAATTTATGAAGTATTTCATTTGAAGGTAACTGAATCCAGGGAGTAATAGAATGAATATCTGTTTCTTTCTTCTACGATACAAGGCTGGCTTCTTTGCGTGTCGCTAGCCTGCTTAGCTGCATGGCTCTGCATGGGAGACGGGGGAGGGGGAGGGGTAGAAGATGAGGGCATGGGAAGGGTAAAAAGTCTCTCTCTTTCCTCTTCCCCTCCCCTCCCCTTGAGAGCCTGGTCAACACTTAGCTGCTAATTTTTCATCGTTTCCATGTCTTCCCCCTATTTCTTTTTTATTACGCTCCACATGGAAACCAATGTAATTGCGTTGAAGTGGCCAGCTTAAAGGAGTAACTACAAGCATCCGATTAGCTCAGTGGATAGAGCTTCGGCTTACTCTGCGGAAGGTCTGAATTCAAACCCTGGCCGGACCATTTCTCAGGGTCTTTAAATAATTGAGAAGAAGTTGCTGCCTTTGTTTCTTTAAAATCTACAAATGGTTAGAACTTCACGTCCTCTAGAATAGAACCTAGAATAACGACGTAAAAAAAAAAATTAACAACATTGAGGGACATAAAAGAACTGCGTGTTCAGACATGGGTTATATGGTGGCAGCTTAATGCGCCTTGATATACCTTCAACTCAAACACGTTGAGTAAGCGCATTGAGCAGTTCTGGAATTTAGCAGTTATTATTATTATAGTCTCCCATGCAGTCGTGATAGTACGTCTCCCTAGCGCGTGTCATTTAACGCTGTAGAAAGAGCAAATTATGCTCAAAAATGTATGGAATAAGTTTAATTTATAATGACACGCAATTATTTTTCAATTTTGTTATTGTGGTATAATGGTTTGTAACCAAAGGTTCATCTACCCCCATCAACGGTCACAAGTGGGCAGTGATTGAACAACGGCTTGCTCTATCAAAACATCATTAACCTATATATACAGCCACAGACAAAAAAACAAAACAAAAAAAACCCGAACAGTTGGTATATAATTGACCATATATAGCCGTCCTTAAGAACATTGACGGCTTTGATATATACTTTAGTATAAATCATTATCACCAGCCATTAAATTAGAGCGCTAATTAACTGATTATATCCATCAAACAAAATCAAATTGTTAGTGTACTGTAATAGTATTATTTAGTGACTATTAGTTATTATAAAAGACAAGTGAAGTTGTAATGAGGTATTGTTTCCTTTTGTATTTGATGTTTCTGTTTGAGTGATCGATACTGACAAATCGTGTTGAAATAAAGTCAATGTATGTCATATGTAAAACTACTGCAATTTCTCCTGACATCCATATCTTAAGCTGAACTTTTGCACTTATACTAATTTTGAGGTGCTCTTTCTATTTCTGACGTGACCTGCATTGATATATTCATTTATCTATTAATTATATCAAATAATGAAATTTGTAACACCGTAACAAACGTGTTTGTTTACTCCGACGAAGGTCTAAAACTCGAAACGTCAGTAAGTTAAGTCAACATTTTTTACGGTGTTACAAATTTCATTCTATTATTTATCGTTTATATCAAACACCGACGCAGCCTATACTAGTTTACTCGCTAGTTTCCAATTATTTGATCTATATCTATTGATCTATCCATTGATCTATCCATTGATCTATCCATTGATCTATATCCATTGATCTATCTATTGATCTATCCATTGATCTATCCATTGATCTATCTATCCATTGATCTATCCATTGATCTATCTATCCATTGATCTATCTATCCATTGATCTATCCATTGATCTATCCATTGATCTATCCATTGATCTATCTATCCATTGATCTATCTATCCATTGATCCATTGATTGTTCCTTGTAGCCAGTGCAGCACTAGTCGACCTTGAGGAGCTGTTCCAGTCAGGACGTAGCCCTGCCAGCGATTCTAGATGGAAGTACCTCGGCGCTCACAAGGACAGTTCCCAGGACAAACTGCCGAGATATCTAATGAACGAACTGAAGACGTATGTCGACCAATTGGAATCAGAAGACCCTATTTTGGATCTCCATGATCATGATAGTGAGGTCGCTAAGGAGTTGAAAAGGGAAATCGAGTCCATTAGGAAAGCTATGCTTGACGAAGAACTACAGAGCAACGATCCCGTAAAGCTTAAACCTGGACAGAGTCATCCAATAGGTAAGTTATGGCGTCGAGAGATAGAATAAATGTACCACGGGTATGTGCTGCTGGTTAGGGAAAGGTCTTGATCTGTTCAAATGTGCATTTACCCCAGTTTATTTTTAAAGAATTTAGAACTTGAACAAAAGATGATAGGTCTTGTTTATCTTGGTTACGGTACAGTGGAACCCCGTTAATCCGGCCACCGAAGGGACAGCCCAAAGTGGCCGTATTAACGGGTTGGCCGCATTTTAAAGCAGGTAGATATTATAGAAAATTTATGGACATGCATTTCGTCGGGACCTAAAAAACTGGCCGCAATAACGGGGTGGCCGTATTATGCGGCTGGCCGTAAGGCGGGGTTCCACTGTACTTATTTATTTTATGAAACATTTCAAACACGGCGTCACGCAACACGGCTAACAATACAACACTTGTGGCGTGACAAGGAAGAGAACAACAAATCAAACAAGTTCACTCACACGGTGGTCCTGAGAAAAATCCCTTGCGGCAATAATATATACCTATTGACGCAATCAAAGACACAGTCCACACTCTGAAGCCTGCAAAGGATGTCGGTATTTCTTCTCTTGTTATCAAATTATTCATAGCATATTTTGGCCGGTTGTACGTGTTTGTGTTATATGACCATAACAAGTTGTTGCAGTGGTAGATGATGAAACGAATATTTCTTGAAAAACGTGTAATAAATAACAAATCAAGTCAATATAACCGACATCCTTTGCAGACTTTAGAGTGTGGACTGTAGGTTCGGCTGTGACGTCAACGATTTTTGAAATAGGTGTAATCAAACAAACTCAATTCACATGTACATAACCCATGCCCGAGCCGGTAGCTGTATCATATAAGACACCCATATATCGATGAGAATTATAGAGAACGATTAATATAGCCTCAAATAGGCGTCATTTTGGGTTTTGGGGAGAAATCGGGTTTTGAGTTTCCTGTGTCTAGGCCCAATGCTTCTCGCGGGTTTCACGACAACACAGGAACCCCAAATCCGATTTTCCCCAACACACAAAAGAACGCCTGTATTGCAGGCTACGATTATTATTACCACCACTCCCCCCTACGGCATGCAAGACACCCATATATCGATGAGAGAACGATTGATATTAATTGAAGTAAATGTTCTCATTGTATGACGTGTGCAGATTGTGGAGCGTTTGGTTGCTGTTCTGACAACTCGAAGGCAGACGAAGAAGGAGAAGAAGGCTGTGCAAGTACGTATCTTATGATAATGATGATGATGATGATTATGGTGATGATGATGATGGTGATGATGATGATAATAGTGATGATATGATGATGGTGATGATGATGATGATGATGATGATGATGATAATGAAGATGATAATTGTGATGATAATAATGATGATGATAATAATAATGATGACGACAATAATGATGATGATGATCGATGATGGTGATAGGTATAATAATATTAATGATGATAATATCCACTAATACTCCATGTTCTTCTATAGGGAAATTATGTGAGGATATCTTCAAAAAAACGTGTGGTTCGTTCTCTTTTGTATCGAAGAAAAAAATGTGTCGTATGGCTTTCATCAGCAGGAAATGTCCGTATACTTGCAACACTTGCAGTAAGTGCCTTTTAGGGGGGGGGGGGGGGGATTATATGTCCACGTAATACAATAATAGCTTGAGAGGAGAGGGGAGGGGAGGGGAGGGGAGGGGATACATTTCAGCTTCTCTATATCTAATATGATGTGTGATAAAATAGTTCTACAATGTTTTCTCGTGACATATAGTGAATATCCCACTCGTCACTTGTATTTTCTTTGCATACACACTCGCCTAATTGCTCTTGTGTATACTACAAATAAAATATATTCAATCTCCAATAGTTTGACAGGCTCTTGTGAACATTAACAACCAAGTATTTGAATGTTAACCCTTGAATGTTAACAACCATGTACAACCATGTATTTAAACATTAACAACCATGTATTTAAACATTAACAACCATGTATTTAAACATTAACAACCATGCATTTAAACATTAACAACCATGTATTTAAACATTAACAACCATGTATTTAAACATTAACAACCATGCATTTAAACATTAACAACCATGTATTTAAACATTAACAACCATGTATTTAAACATTAACAACCATGCATTTAAACATTAACAACCATGTATTTAAACATTAACAACCATGTATTTGAACATTATCAACCATGTATTTGAACATTATCAACCATGTATTTGAACATTATCAACCATGTATTTGAACATTATCAACCATGTATTTGAACATTAACAACCATGTATTTAAACATTAACAACCATGTATTTAAACATTAACAACCATGTATTTAAACATTATCAACCATGTATTTAAACATTATCAACCATGTATTTAAATATTAACATCCAAATTTGTATTTGAATATGTTCTGCAGAGGATATGGCTGCACCTCTAACCGTCTGTAAAACTCAGTACCCGTCTCAGTACTGTTGCTGGGATGGTAGAATTGGCACAGGACCTAACGGACAAGGCTGTAAACGTAAGCGAGCATGTTATTGTGTTTATATGATAATATGGTTTATACGGTATTATATACAATATGAGCGGCTGTTCTGTATAGGATATACAACGGCGATCACGAGTCGAAGACGAGGGACTATATATCTCAAATAGATCGGACACGAATATTGTATAGTACTTATGAAAGTCAGACATTATTTCTTTCATATTTTACTAAAAAATTGTCAAGATAAAAGTAAATCTGGTCGAGAAAATTCAAGATAAAACTTATGCAAATCACTGACGATCATATATCTAAGATACAACCTCGGCGTCACGGAAGTAAATTATTTTGTCAATTTCTCATTAATTATTCATGAATTTTATAAGATAAACATTTTGACTGTTTGCTGTTGTTATTTGTTAGCATGCCTAGACCTCTACAGACCAGTATGTAATATATACAAGAAGGTTGGTGGAGGTTGCCAATCAAACTCCTGGCGAATCAGAACTTTTATGAACAAAAACTGCCCACACACCTGTGGATACTGCTCAAAAAAATAGGTAAGCAGGCTAGCCCTTTGGGATTCCTTTGTTGACGCGTGCGGGATTCCTGTGTTGAGATATTTGGCAGCGAAGAAATGGGGAAGAGTTAGGAGAAGAGAGCTCTTTTTTTGGCTGAACCTACATAACACTCAGTTGATGTAATGTATGCACAAAATCTATTGTATTCTATTGTCGTTCTATCTATTGTATTACGTGTGATGCATTGTATTTTTATGAATACATTACATCAACTGCTTGCTACGTAGGCTCTCCCGTTCTTTTTTTCTCCTCACCACAGGAAGCCCGATGAAAAGAGATATAAGAGATGCCAGCGGAGGAGGCTAATGATTTCCGTTCGTTCTTTCATTCTAAGTTATACCATATCCATCCATCCATCCATCCATTAATTAGTGAATTAAAACATTCATTCATTCTTTCATTCATTTGTCCGTCATAAGACTATCTGTCCGTCATAAGACTAGCTGTCCGTCATAAGACTATCTGTCCGTCATAAGACGATTTGTCCGTCATAAGACTATCTGTCCGTCATAAGACTATCTGTCCGTCATAAGACTATCTGTCCGTCATAAGACTATCTGTCCGTCATAAGACGATTTGTCCGTCATAAGACGATCTGTCCGTCATAAGACGACTTGACCGTCATAAGACGACTTGTTCGTCTTTCTAGCATACATACTTATTGTTCTTTTCTTTATCTTGTTGCAGTTCGATCATCCAAGTTGCATGCTTTGCCGGTTTTACTGGATTTGTTTGTTTGTTTGGGTTTTTGTTGGATTTTACTTATAGCTGAATAAAGACGCTTAATCAAATATATCTCGTTCTTACTGAAGCTTGTTCTGTATTTACCATACAAATCACAACATTATCTCACTATCATCACATTATTATATCGATAGTTATTACAATGAAATTTGTAGGACCGTATACGAAAAGTGTTGACTTAACTTTACTAAAAGTAAACGGCGGTGTTACAAATTTCATTCTATTACCTATCGTTTAAATCAAGAACCGACGCAGCCTACATTAGTTTACTCGCTAGGCTAGTTTCTATTTCTATTTCAAACAGTCAGTTACAAATGTCATTCTATTACCTATCGTTTATATCAAACAAAGACGCAGCCTATACTAGTTTACTCGCTAGTTTCTATTTTTTACGGTGTTACAAATTCCATTCTATTACCTATCGTTTATATCAAACACCGACGCAGCCTATACTAGTTTACTCGCTAGTTTCTATTTCTTACGGTGTTACAAATTTCATTCTATTGCCTATCGTTTATATCAAACACCGACGCAGCCTATACTAGTTTACTCGCTAGTTTATATTGATATTTTTACATCATTTGCTTGTTATCATTCACTTTTTTATTTTCGTTTCTTGATAAACAGAATCGAAATATGGCGTCCAATTCTAATAACTATTGTTCTTGACTGGCTAGTTTCTCATACATGTGAAAACTCCATATGCATTGTGCTTCAACCTGAACCCGAGGCTAGTCAGTCAAGAACAATAGTAGTTAAAATTGAACGCCATCCGTCATCATCGTTGTCGTCGACGTGGTCATCACCACCATCATCATCATCATCATCACCATAATCATCATCATCATCATCATCATCATCATCATCATCATCATCATCATCATCATCATCATCACCACCATCATCATGCATCATCATCATCATCATCATCATCATCATCACCATCATCACCATCATCATCATCATCATCATCAAAAGCATCATCGCAATCATCATCCTTATCAATATCATCGTTTTAGTCGACGTGTTCACCACCACCACTAGTTCAATTCGGTGAATACATTTATTCCAGGGTCGTGACGAGGGGTGTTGGATCAGGGATTACATGCTTGGGATCGGGGATCACATAGTCCAAATCAGCTGGAATCAGGGATCACAGAAGAAGGATCAGGCCGATATCGTATGAATAAATTCAGAGATCAGCTAGAACATTTTTTGTGGGATCAGGGATGAGAACATTTTTGTGGGATCAGCCAGATCAAAATACGCGAGCTTTTGGGATCACAGAAGAGGGATCAGGATCGTATGAATAAATTCAGGGATCAGAACATTTATCAGGGATCAAAATACTCTCCTTTTGGGATCAGGGATCAAAATACTCTCCTTTTGGGATCAGGGATCAAAATACTCTCCTTTTGGGATCAGGGATCAAAATACTCTCCTTTTGGGATCAGGGATCAAAATACTCTCCTTTTGGGATCAGGGATCAAAATACTCTCCTTTTGGGATCAGGGATCACATTTTGTATAAAAATCGGGATCAATGACGAGAAAACATCCCTGGTCACCACTCTGACTATTCGCTTACACATGCACTGCTTATTCATGCATTCTTGCATTCCTATCTACATCCCAGTTTGTCATCGTTTTTATACCAACTAATACATTCATTCATTTACCTATTCACCCTTTCGACACTTTATATCTATCTATTTTCCATTTTCGCATTCTACGACAAAAGTTGATGAAAATGTTTAATGTACACATACTAAGTACTTATATATTGACTGAGTGGGATGGCCGTACGTACGGGAAAATATTTGGCTCGCGGTCATGACATACGGACCTCGCGCGTACAAATGACCAAGAGCCAAATATTTTCCCGTACGGCACGACCTAACTCAGTCAATAAGTTTTTTATCATATTACCCACTCTTTTTCATTTAGCTTGATTGATTGAGGAAGCCATTTCGAGTAGCAGGTCCGTACGTGTTTGTACGGACCAGGTGAAAAAAAGCCATACCGACACCGGCATCACGTGCTTTTTCCGAAGGTTTTCTTAAGAGCGCGCGCCGGGCAAAATACGGGTCACATGATTAACAGTCTTAAGCTTAAAAATGTAATAATATCTTTATCTAATCAACCTTATATACAAATATACGGTGGATTTACAATAAACAGAAGAATAAAACTTGAACTATAAAAAATGATATACATAATATGTCTATTATTATGGTAAATTATGAGAGCATGTGAAAGCACCCCGTGAACGTGGGCCGTATCCTTTTTAAAATATCGAAGTTGGCGCTGTAAAAGCAAAAATGTCCCAAGCATTGTAACATGATCGTTGACTATACAAAACTGATTTCCATCTGATTCAACAATAAGGGCGAATGTTTATGCGCTAAAAGCATCATAACACTTCTTTTTGTAAACACGATATAAGTGGTTGTTGACTTGTTCAGCTGCAGTTCTTGTTATAGTTTTGTTTACTCTATTTGATCTCACTACGAATAAACAATAAACACGATAACTAGCGGTTAAACTAGTGTGTACTGCGTCGGTGTTTCTAATGAAACAATTGGAGTAAAAATGTACGATAACTAGCGGTTAAACTAGTGTGGACTGCGTCGGTGTTTCTAATGAAACAATTGGAGTAAAAATGTACGATAACTAGCGGTTAAACTAGTGTGGACTGCGTCGGTGTTTCTAATGAAACAATTGGAGTAAAAATGTACGATAACTAGCGGTTAAACTAGTGTGGAGTGTGTCAGTCTTTCTAAGGAAGCAATTGGAGTAAAAATGTACGATAACTAGCGGTTAAACTAGTGTGGACTGCGTCGGTGTTTCTAATGAAACAATTGGAGTAAAAATGTACGATAACTAGCGGTTAAACTAGTGTGGAGTGTGTCAGTCTTTCTAAGGAAGCAATTGGAGTAAAAATGTACGATAACTAGCGGTTAAACTAGTGTGGACTGCGTCAGTGTTTCTAAGGAAACAATTACAGTAAAAATGTACGATAACTAGCGGTTAAATTAGTGTGGAGTGTGTCAGTGTTTCTAAGGACACAATTGCAGTAAAAATGTATAATAAATATAATAGCAGATTGTTGACTGCGGTAGTGTTTCTGATTGAACGCTATACAAATGCCGTATGTTTAGCTATCTACACGTCAATTACTAAACGGAGCGTACTAATAATTCTTTGTGCTGCGGCATAAAGTAATTATTTGTTCTGTTTAACGAATATATGTTTTTAGTCATCTGTTCCATTAAGTGTATCAACACCATTGTCATCAACAAAGGAAATTGTTATATCAGCTGTGAAAAGTTCTTCACCGACCGCTAGCTAGCTGGTCTATATAGCTTGATATACAATCACTTGGTCGTACTATAGCAGCGTACATACTCTAACGATGATATCTCTACTCGTGTTGTGTCTGGCCGTGACGGCCTATGCTGGATCAGGTACGTTAAGGGGAAAATTGGGAGGGAGGAGAGAGAGAGGGAAGAGTAATATTGTATAGTCGTCGGGAATGTTCAAAACGTCCCCTACAAAATACTGAGAGTCCGGAAAAAGGGCGTGGTTAGTGCGATTGAACCCCCTTAAAGATACCAAACAACTCCCCCAACTAAGACCCTGTCTAATCGATATAGAAATTAAAGTTAATTTTTGTCTTACTATTTTTCCTGTTTTAGTTGACTTCATCTGTGACTTCGCTAATAGCAAATGCGGAATGGTGCAGAGGACTGACGATGACTTTGACTGGTCAATGGGATGGGGTGAGTGCTTCATAGTTAGCTACTATCGACTAGAGCGGTCAAATGCCCGTCTTGTTTTTTTTCCCATGTGATTTGGCCAATCAATTTACTCTAAAATGTGGTACAAAGAAAAAACCCAGAATATTCAATAGTCAAAAATAGAGCGAAGCGCCATCACAGCGCTCCCGGCAGTCTCAGCGATCATAGCGTTTGTAGTTGGAACCAGGCTTAACAATTGAACGACAAACAATAGCTGTATATATTAGTTCCCAGTGTATTAGTTGTTTTAAAGCCTTGCCTTCCAAAGAAGCGTTCTAGTGGAGGGTTTTGGACAATGGGGTTCCTGTGTTATCTTTTAGTTTACTGCGGATACGTACATGCAAACACAGCGGTCAAACGACTACGCATGCGTGGCAAAATTTCACAGCGGTAATTTTGCCATTGTGAACATTAGGATTTGCGGATTTGAAGTCGATTTATAAGATATAAGATTGAAGTTTCGTGTACACAACTTTGTTATATTGTAAAGCTACCATGAGTCTATACTTTTGGATTTTTGTTTAATTTTTTTTTTTTTGTATTTTGAGAAAAAAGCGAAGAAAGTCGTACACTCCATCGTTTTTGATAGAATCCGTACGAATGTCAGATTTGTGTGCTGGATCATTTTACTTTTTTTTCGCGCATGCGTGGTCGTTTGACCGCTGTGTTATCCACGTCTTCAATTCAAGTTACCTTGGTAGTATTTTTATCTTATTGCAGAGGATATGTACATTGACAACTACTACGCTTTTGCCGGTGATAAAGCTAAGCTACAGACTCCTTACAAATACTCGTTTGACAATGGCAACAAGTGTCTTAGCTTCACATACCATCTAGATGGACCCAATGTTGGCTCGCTTAACGTCTATGTAGCTGGTCAAAAAGTCTGGTCAAAAGTGGGCGACCAGGGCCCTGCCTGGCATAAGACTTTGTTTAGAATCCCTGTCACACAAGGCTCACACAAGGTACTTACACGAGCGTTACGATCACTTGTGAAAAGAGCAAAATCGCATAACATATAATATACTCCAAAATTACAAGTGTCATCCTGAGTTTTGGTGTGCGGTATTTCTATAATTAAAACCGCAAAAGATAGCAATTATATTTTCAAGTTTTATTCTATGATACGATAGATTAACATATTTCTCTGCTGTGACATTACTTTAAAGATCGTTCTTTCTTGTGAAAATTAGAATTGTACGAACACAATATATTCCAAAATTACAAGGGTCATCCTGAGTTTTGGTGCGGTATTTTCACAATTAAAACCGCAGAAAAAGAACAGTTTTCAAGTTCTATTCTGTGATACGCTATTTTTACACATATTCCTCTAATCATTTCATTCATTCATTCAATCTTCCATCTTTTCATCCATTTATGTACTTACTTACCTCCCCTATTATCTGATGTCTTGTGTTCCAGGTAATCTTTGAAGCAGTAGTCGGCAGCGGTTCGTACACTGACCTAGCGCTCGATGACGTCATGCTGGAAACCTGTCAATCAACAGTCAGTAAGTCCTGTCACATTATCATAATATATGCATTATAAACTAGCATTAATGTTATAAAATATTTTCATTTCAAAATGTTTAATTTTTTTAAATATTTTTTGAATTGTTTTTTTTCTTTTTATCTTTTAGCACCAGCTCCTCCAACACAAGGTCCTACTCCACCACCCCCTACACAAGCCCCAACCCCACCACCCCCACCACCCCCTACAGCAACACAAGCCCCACCTCCTCCTGTCACCCAGGCACCTACCCAACCCCCATCAGGTAAGACCTATGCCCATGTGATGTAAGTTTTGATTAATATGGTGCATGTGTACTCATTGTTGAGAAAGACTGTTAGTGTTTGTTCTGGTGTTTGAATAGAATGAACCAAGGTGTAAGTCATGATTGTAATAAACCTGATCATTATGAATGGTCTGTCTGTCCAGGTTCTTGTAGTTTATATTCACTATGGTGTATTTTACTGGCTAGTTTCCATATATGTCATATATTGTTGATATTATAAATGGTCTGTCTGTCCAGGTTCTTGTAGTTTATATTCACTATGGTCTATTTTACTGGCTAGTTTCCATATATGTCATATATTGTTGATATTATGAATGGTCTGTCTGTCCAGGTTCTTGAAGTATATATTCACTATGGTGTATTTAACTGGCTAGTTTCCATATATGTCATATATTGTTGATATTATAAATGGTCTGTCTGTCCAGGTTCTTGTAGTTTATATTCACTATGGTCTATTTTACTCGCTAGTTTCCATATATGTCATATATTGTTGATATTATGAATGGTCTGTCTGTCCAGGTTCGTGTGGTGTTCGTCCCAGTACCAGGATAGTAGGTGGTACAGATGCTAACCATGGTGACTGGCCCTGGCAGGCTCTTCTACAGTACGCCCCAACTGGTGCCCAGTTCTGTGGTGGTGCACTCGTCCATCCACAGTGGGTGGTTACCGCGTCTCATTGTATGGACAGTGTAGATGCAGCTAATGTTATTGTCAGGTCAGAAAACTATAATAATGATGACGATGATATAATATAATATGATGATGATAATAATGATGACGATGATATAATATAATATGATGATGATAATAATGATGACGATGATATAATATAATATGATGATTATAATAATGATTATGATGATTTTTCTTATATGATTATGATGGTGATATGATGATATAGTATAATCATGATGATGATGATGAAAATTATATAATGATGATAATAATGATAATGATGATTATAATAGCGATTATGATGATAATGTTGATGAAAATGATTGTGATGATGATATTGCTTATATGATGATGATGGTAATGATACATATATAATTATGATAATGATGATGATGATAATAATGATAATGATAATGATATGATGATCATTGATCATAATGCTGATAATGATAATGATGATTATAATAGTGATGATGATAATGTTGATGATAATGATAATGATAGTATTGATGATAATGTTGATGATGATGATGATGATGATGATGATGATGATAATGATAATGATAATGATAATTCTGTTTTAGAATGGGAGCCCATAAGCGAACCAAAACAGTTGGCACTGAACAAGACATCAAAGTCAGTAAGATTATTATGCACAAATCTTATCAGAGTCCTAAACAGTACAGCAACGATATCGCTCTTTTGAAACTCGCTCAACCTGCTAAACTAGACAGTCAAGTACGTATAACGTTAGAAGAACAGACAACCATCAGTCTCGACGGTTTCTCTTGACCACTTGTCTGTCTGTCTGCCTCAGTGCTTGTTTGTTTGTCTGTTTGTGTGTCGGCCGTTTGACGTTTGAATCTGTAGTTGTTTATTAATCTCGAATGCGTTACGTTTACAATTGGCGGTTATACGGTTTTAACGGTTCCTTATAATAAACGAGTATAAATCTGTTCAGTAAAAGTACAAGAAAAAGTAAAAGAAAATATAGATAAGTACTTACAAGACAAGTTGTTTCCGTTGAACGTTTCTACAGACTAACTAATTATTCAAAAACAGTAAGTTAAGTTAACGTAAAATACAAAAGACGCGAATACTAATGAAAAAACAGAGCGTAAAAGAATGTCTAACAAAAACAACAAAAAACAGAACAAAAGAAGAAATAGCACTAACAGTTTGTCTGTTTGTCTGTTTGTCTGTTTGTCTGTTTGTCTGTTTGTCTGTTTGTCTGTTTGTCTGTTTGTCTGTTTGTCTGTTTGTCTGTTTGTTTGTTGGTCTGTTGGTCTGTTGGTCTGTTTGTTTGTTTGTCTGTTTGTCTGTTTGTCTGTTTGTCTGTTTGTCTGTTTGTCTGTTTGTCTGTTTGTCTGTTTGTCTGTTTGTCTGTTTGTCTGTTTGTCTGTTTGTCTGTTTGTCTGTTTGTCTGTTTGTCTGTTTGTTTGTTTGTCTGTTTGTCTGTTTGTCTGTTTGTCTGTTTGTTTGTTTGTCTGTTGGTCTGTTGGTCTGTTTGTTTGTTTGTCTGTTTGTCTGTTTGTCTGTTTGTCTGTTTGTCTGTTTGTCTGTTTGTCTGTTTGTCTGTTTGTCTTGCATGTGCAGTAAATGATTTTATATTTATATTTTATATTTAAATGATTTTATCTTACTAGCTGCAAGGCGTTTTTTCAATAAACATATCTATCTATCTATCTAGATACACAAACCTTGTATGTCTACCCGAATCTATCCCAGATGTTTCTGCGAGCTCAAATTGCTGGATTACAGGTTGGGGTACCCTTAGTTCAGGGGGGTTACAACCAGAGACTCTACAACAGGCATCAGTACCAATCGTGCATCAGGATACGTGTAAAGCCTCCTATCCCAACCAGATCGACCCTAGTATGATATGTGCTGGTCTGAAACAAGGTGGAATCGATGCTTGTCAAGGTACGCAGATATATGATGATGATGATCGGTGATAACGATGATGACAATATGATGATGATATAGTAATACTAGCTAGTCATTCTCATGATGAAAATCACACATCTTTTTCACAACTACTATAATCATCCTCCTCCTCATCATTATCATCATCATTATCATCATTATCGTCATCATCATCATCATCATCATCATCATCATTTATATTTTTCATCACGTCACCGACCTCTCCATCACCTGATCAGATCGCCATCGTGGTCTGATATATAATCTATCTATTTCATATACCTGCTCTAGGTGATAGTGGTGGTCCTATGGTGTGTGAGACCGCTGGTCGGTTCTATCTCCATGGTGCTACTAGCTGGGGTTATGGCTGTGCTGCTCCTGACAAGTATGGTGTCTATGCACGTGTCAAGTACTTACACACATGGATAAAAACACAGATGACAAACAACTGATTGACAAATAATTGACAAATGATATATTAATAGATGAATGACAACTGATTGACAATTGATTGCAGTTGATAGATGATTGGCAACTGATTGACAATTGATTGCAGTGAAAAGATGATTGACAACGCATGAGATAAAAAGATGATTGACAACAGCTGATTGCACTAGATAGATAGATGTTTGACAACTAAAGAATTGGTTTATCATTGTCGACAATTTCATGTGATTAAATTACTAAATAAACGTCTTTATAAATGAATCACATTAAAACTATCAACTAAATAATCCCGTGTTTTTGTCATTATTTCTTTTTTGCTGAGTAATAAAACGAGCGAGGAAAGGAAAATCACTAATTATAAGTGTCGGTAATCTACAAATAAGAAACAATCATTCTATGGACTTGAGCATTCAACCATATATGTTCGTAAAAACACTATGAGAGTCGATTTCATGCTCTACATATACTTGTCGACGAGGGTATGTCCGCGTAGATTAACCACCACATGTTTGAACGAGAGCTTTTTACCGCGCAACAAATTTGATGTAGCGAATCGTCTCGTCACATTTACTACAAAAACGGCTGAGTAGATACAACTCAAAACATTGAGTAAATCATTGCATTCAAGATGACACTTTATAGTGAGTAAACCCAACTCATCATAACGAGTAAACGTAAATGAAGATGTACCATTGAGTAACTGTATTCAATATATTGAGTAAAGCTTGACTTTAACTTAAAAAAACCGTTGGATCAACGCGTTTCGAAAAATGCCGTTTTAAATTTGCAGTGTAGGCGCACATTTATATAACACTTTACTAATTCCTCTTGATTGTAAGCCACGTGGCTGCAAAGTACGTCTTCGATAGCGGTTCGTACATAATTGTACAGCGCATCGAGACACATGAGAAGTACACTATCGAACAAAAAGTCGGGTTCAGGCGAATTCAGTGAATATATATACAAATCAAAATAGAAAAAAACAGCGAGTAAACTATAGTATAGGCTGCGTCGGTGTTTGATATAAACGATAGGTAATAGGTGTCTGGTAAAAAAGGTAAATAGGTAAAAAAATGTTGACTTAACTTTACTGACGTTTCGAGCTTTAGCCCTTCGTCGGAGTAAAAAGACAGAATATTATATAAATCAAATTATCCTAAAGACTACGATACTTGCATACATACTGCTATTAAGAAATGCACGATATAGATAACCCCGCCACATGATGTTGAAGGTCTGATCCACGCCACACCCTATTAAAACGTGCTTAAAAACTTTTAAAGATTTACTTAATCAGGCAGTAAACGAAGGGAAATATGCTGCGGGTATAAGCAATATGATTGTTGTGCATTCTGCATGGGTATAACTAATCAAACATCGTCAGTTTTGGTCATTTTGCATGAGCTATAGTCCATCAAAACTAGTCATTGTTGGTCCTTTTCAATTGGCCAGTCGTGAGTTGCTCCTATTATATAACTGATATCATTAACGAAGGCACTCAGAAGATATCTACCAAGTATTTACCCAGTAGGCTGACGAGACAACACGACAATAAAAGACAAGATTGTTCAGCTTTGCGTTAGTTTGATCTAGTAATGGAGCGGTGATCGTTTTAACTATCATTACTGTATTAACAATACCAATATTTAGATGATACTGCTGATGACGTCATACAGGTGCATAACTACAGTATATAACACCACTAGTTAACACCCATATAGTAGCATTTGGCTTACCATCAACTGCTATGGTCATGTTGCTTGTTTGTCTGCTTACCTTGGTCTCGTCTGTCTATAGTGCTACAGGTTTGTGTATTCAACGTTTAGTAGCATGATTAATCAATAGGCATCGAGAACCTAGAACGGCATTTCACTAGAACATGGATTAATTGTGTTTGCGTATCTGAAGATAGCGTAGATCTAAGACCGTTTCTGCAATAAGAATATTAAACTAGCAGTTTAAACAGAGTTAAACGTAGACTATATACAACACATAACCTTTGTTATAGACAATAGACCCTGCGCTGTAGTCCGTTATTTTCAGTGTTTCAGCAATAAGGATAAGATCGATGCAATAATAATATAACTTGACTGATACCAAATGAGGTCTATGTATATACATCAAGGCAGCAAAGTCTACTGTTGCCATGATTATATTTAAAACAAATAGATTAACTAAGAAAGGCTTAAAACTAAAATACGTACTTTTAAATTTATTTCATACACTAAGTAATTCTTAAATTCATTTCCAATTGAGTTATTTGATATCCTATTTTAATGGGAATAAATCAACCTCACGTGATCAATTCAAATTCTGTCTTGTATTTGTAGTGTTCAACTGTAACCTTAACTTTGACGACTGTAACCTGGTACAACGCACTGATGATGATTTTGATTGGACGAAGCACTACGGTATGACTCCAACTGACTACACTGGACCATGGACTGACACAGACGGGTGGGGTAAGTAAGATTGGACAGACACACACGGGTGGAGTAAGTAAGATTGGACAGACACAGGGGGTGGGGTAAGTAAGATTGGATAGATACAGGGGGCGGGGTAAGTAAAATTGGATAGATACAGGGGGTGGGGTAAGTAAGATTGGACAGACACATGGGTGGGGTAAGTAAGACTGTAAGTAGAGACGGTATGGGGTAGTGTAAGTAGAGACGCTGAGGGGGTACTGTAAGTAGAGACGCTGAGGGGGGTAGTGTAATTAAGTAGAGATAGCATAGGTATTGTGAGTATAGACGTAGAATGGTGAAGTTTGTTTGTTGTAGGTGATTACATGTATACTGATGCACGAGGTAAGACAGCGGGAAGTAAAGCTAAACTAGACACGCCATCATTCTCGTTTAGTGGTGGTGGTAAATGTCTTAGTTTTTACTATCATATGCATGGGTACAACATGGGTACCCTCGCCGTGTATGTGGGCAGCCAATTGGTATGGACAAGAACTGGTGATCAAGGAGACCGCTGGATACTAGCATCGCTAGCTCTTCCTGTATCAAGTGGATCTCACAAGGTGACAATCGATACAACATGTACATATTGATACTATCATTATCATCATTATAACGCATCGAGGTCTTTAGATGCGTCTAAAAACAAATATTATTATTATCATCATCATCATCACCACCATCATCGTCATCACCACAATCACCATCATTACCACGACCACCACCATCATCATCATCATCATCATCGTCATCATCATCGTCATCATCATCATCATTACTATCATCGCCATCATTACCACCACCACCACCATCTTCCTCATCATCAACATCAAAATAATGCAATATAGTCATAGCATCATTGTTATCATTATTATAACCAACAGCATAACAATCATCATCATTAACAGAGAGATGTTTTTAAAAACATATATCAGTTATTGATGTGATAATTCAACGCTGTACTGTATGTTATTAGATTATGTTTGAGGGGACTATCGGTAACGGCGTGCTATCTGACATGGCTATCGATGACATCATTCTACAGGACTGTTCAGGTACTATTATACATTACCCCAAATAGACCGTGTAACAAAAATCCAGGAAAACCGTCTCTCAACTGAGAGTTTCAGAAAGGTCCTGGACTTAATGTAAAGCTTTTCAAGTCTTAGACAAGACACTTGACTTCAGTCATAGTCGGCTTTGTCGACCAAGATTCATACGTTGAAACCAGGGTGTTATTGGTTTTTAACATTTGACTGCATGCTGCGATTGTATAGCATCACATCCTTATTTTAATAAGGATGTGACATTACATCTCCTATTGCAAGTTCACTGTCTCCGTTTACTTACGCCATCAGGATCAGTGTTCAAACTACAAATAAATTACAGAATCTTAAATAGTACAAAGTGCGTATAAATGTGTTAAATAAACAACTTATTAAGATAATGAAAGTTTGGCATTTGTCCATTGAACGAAATAAACCTTTGAGGTTGAAAGCCTTGTCCTATTTATATAATTATTAGCTTCGCTGCTTATTCAACGACCATTATAAGAATTGATTAAAGGCAGATTTGTTGTATTGTAGTACCTGCTACGCAAGGTCCACCCCCTCCACCCCCCACAGCAACCCCTAGTCAGCCAGCTGTTACCACTCTTCCTCCACCACCGCCAACACAGGCTACCCAAGCACCGCCAACAGGTGAGTTCAAACTTATAATGTTTGCTGATAAATGCACAACATTTTTGTTGACAATTGATGTTTCGTTGTTGTTGTTTGTTGTTGTTACTGTTACTCGTGAGTTTTTGCAATATTGATTTGATTTTCTCAACGTTTGCTTGTCAAAATGTTTGCAAAAACAACCAATGCTCGCCACGTAGCTTTTAATTTTCTCTCAGTCGGTTATTGCATTCTGTCAGTGTTTTGGTCAATTCAGAATTCTAGATCTCCTACTATTTTGTTCGATAAATTACCATGATTAACAATTACCTTATAAAGAAGATTTTTCAAATTGTTTAAAAATTAATATCGCTGGTAAGAAATGCTAGTACCAACGAACAGGATACCGTGGACCGGGCAGATGGTGAAAAACTGGACCGCGCGCTAGCCAATCACAGCGCGCGATTACTAGGATACCGGACCGAAAAAAATTAAGAACATTTACTCTTCGTATTGTTCGACTCTTGGCCACTTTTGCTATCGAATAGCTAGTCCCCTTCACAGTTCCCTAAAAAAATATAGTTGAGCAAAATTGAATGGTAGCCGGGCCTTTGCATTGAAGCGGGACGAACGTTGAGCTTGAATCATGATAGAAACACGTCAATAATTGTCCCGCAAGGTGTTAAAAGGTCTCTATCATTGCAACTCGCTCAACGTTCGTCTCGCTTCGATGCAAAGGCCCGGCTACTTTTCAAGATGGCGCAGGGAACTGTGAAGGGGACTACTTCATCAAAACTAACGTAACAGTTGGAAATGAAAAACTATCAGACTCAACTAACCTTAAACTGTGAATGGGACTATTGTTTCTGTGTTCTTTTGTCCTCGTTTTTCTCATCTTTACTTCTCCCATTCCACAAGTGCTTGCCTAACCGTTCTTTCATTTTACAGTACTTTTGCTGAACTATCTTTTTGATAATAGCCAATAGAATAGAATTCATAACACGTATGATGCTCATCTTATGATTAATGGTCTGTCTGTCCAGGTTCGTGTAGTTTATATTAACTATGGTCTAGTTTACTCGCTAGTTTCCATATATTTGTATGTCATATATTGTTTTGATATTGTTATAATCAATTCTAGATCTGTTCGCTCTTTTGTCCGCCATTATTATGATAAATTTGACACCGCAAAGCATGCGCGATGATGACCAGAAAAGACCGCTGTAACAAAATACCGACTCAACGAAATGGCTCTAATTTTTTGAATGTGTGTTCAGGTTCGTGTGGTGTTCGTCCCAGTACCAGGATAGTAGGTGGTACTGATGCTAACCATGGTGACTGGCCCTGGCAGGCTCTTCTACGTTACGCCTCCAGTGGTTCCCAGTTCTGTGGCGGTGCACTCGTCCATCCACAGTGGGTGGTTACCGCGTCTCACTGCCTTGCTAATTTAGCTGCTTCACAAGTACATGTCAGGTGACTATGATAATATATAACGCACCTTCTGATTGGCTAAAGTCGTACACACATGTCAGGTGACTATGATAATATATAACGCACATTCTGATTGGCTAAGGTGACTATGATATAAGATATAACGCACCTTCTGATTGGCTAAGGTGACTATGAAAATATATAACGCACCTTCTGATTGGCTAAAGTCGAACATGTCAGGTGACTATGATAATACATAACGAACCTTCTGATTGGCTAAAGTCGAACATGTCAGGTGACTATGATAATACATAACGAACCTTCTGATTGGCTAAAGTCGAACATGTCAGGTGACTATGATAATACATAACGCACCTTCTGATTGGCTAGAGTCGTACATGTCAGGTGACTATGATAATATATAACGCACCTTCTGATTGGCTAAAGTCGTACTTGTCAGATGACTATGATAATATATAACGCACCTTCTGATTGGCTAAGGTGACTATGATAATATATAACGCACCTTCTGATTGGCTAGAGTCGTACATGTCAGGTGACTGTAATAATATATAACGCACCTTCTGATTGGCTAAGGTGACTATGATAATATATAACGCACCTTCTGATTGGAAGTATTTAAAGCATTTCAAAACTCTTTTCGATTGGTTTAAAGTTACATAATAACAGCTAAATATGTAAAGTGCCTTTTGATTGGCCTAAAATACAAAATAAAGTCTACCGCGAAGAAAGTATGTATTGTGTTATAACGCGCACTCTGATTGGCCAAACATTTACTGACGTATATTTCACGAAAGTAACGAGACTGCTGGTGCGATTCTGATGTTATTTTTGATAATTAGGATGGGTGCACATAAACGGACGAATGCAGTTGGAACAGAGCAAGATTTTAAAGTCAGTCAAATAATCATGCACTCCTCGTACCAGTCCCCCAGGTCCTACAGTAACGACATCGCGCTTGTCAAACTGGAACGACCCGCTATACTTGACAGGTAATACCTTAGGGGAGGTAAGAACGTAACTTAGGGGGGAGGTGACGGGATGTCTTACAGTATTCAAGCTGGAACGACCCACTATACTTGGCAGGTAATACCTTAGGGGAGGTAAGAACGTAACTTAGAGGGGAGGTGACGGGATGTCTTACAGTATTCAAGCTGGAACGACCCGCTATACTTGACAGGTAATACCTTAGGGGAGGTAAGAACGTAACTTAGGGGGGAGGTGACGGGATGTCTTACAGTATTCAAGCTGGAACGACCCGCTATACTTGACAGGTAATACCTTAGGGGAGGTAAGAACGTAACTTAGGGGGGAGGTAACGGGATGTCTTATACATATATATGGTCTGCAATTGCTACGTGGTAAGGGGGAAAGGGGGAGAAATTCATGACATGACAAATTAGAAGACTAGATATATATGTCCGTTTGTGTCTGTCTGTCTTTTTGTCTGTTTTTAGATACACAAACCTTGTTTGTCTACCCGAATCTATCCCAGATGTCTCTGCGGGCTCCAGTTGTTGGATAACAGGGTGGGGTACCCTTAGTTCAGGGGGGTCACAACCAGAGACTCTACAACAGGCATCAGTACCCATCGTGCATCAGGATACGTGTAAAGCTTCCTATCCCAACCAGATCGACCCTAGTATGATATGTGCTGGTCTGAAACAAGGTGGAATCGATGCTTGTCAAGGTACGCAGACAGATGATGATGATGATGATGATCGGTGATAATAATGATGATGATGATCGGTGATGATGATAATATGATGATGCATGGTGGTGGTGGTGATTATGATGGTGACAATATGATGTTGATGATCGGTGATCGGTGATGATGATGATGACAATATGATGATGCATGGTGGTGGTGGTGATGATGATGATGATGACAATATGATGGTGGTGGTGGTGGTGGTCGTGATGATGATGATGATGATGATGATGATGACAATATGATGATGGTGGTGATGGTGATGATGGTGATGATGGTGGTGATGATGGTGATGATGGTGATGGTGACAATCTGATGATGGTGGTGGTAATGGTGGTACTTGATGTAGATGATGATGATAATTATGATGCGATTGTCATCCCCATTATCACACTCATTATGATCGTCATTACTATCATGACCATTAATATCAATACCATCATCAGCATTTTTATAACGTCCTTATCACTATTACCATCATCATCTTCCTCACGATATTAAATCATAATTTCTTATTTTGGGGATTGTAGCTGTGATTCTCATTTTACCTTAATTTGTCTGTTTCTTGATCATTCTGGCGAGCAGCCATTGGTCAATTGGGATTCTTATTTGACTGTCACAATCCTAAAGTTATTTCATATACCTGCTCTAGGTGATAGTGGTGGTCCTATGGTGTGTGAGACCGCTGGTCGGTTCTATCTCCATGGTGCTACTAGCTGGGGTTATGGCTGTGCTGCTCCTGACAAGTATGGTGTCTATGCACGTGTCAAGTACTTACACACATGGATAAAAACACAGATGACAAACAACTGATTGACAACTGATTGACAACTGATTGACAACTGATTAATGCAGCAGATAGATAGATGATTGACAACTGATTGACAAATGATTCCAGTAGATAGATAGATGATTGACAACTGATTGACAACTGATTCCAGTAGATAGATAGATGATTGACAACTGATTGACAACTGATTCCAGTAGATAGATAGATGATTGACAACTGATTGACAACTGATTCCAGTAGATAGATAGATGATTGACAACTGATTGACAAATGATTCCGGTAGATAGTAAATCAAATTGATCACCGGATTTCGATTCGGTTTGTGATTGACTACTAATTGTAATATTATGCATGTCAATTTTTAAAATTGATTGGAAGAATAAACATTCGTCATATCGTCGTTCATAATAGATATATCTATTGATTACAATGTGTCTATATAATAAGACGGTGTAGTTTCCCCGGGCGTACCTTGTAGGGTCCTTTTAGGGTTCTGGTTCAAAAATCAGTTACGTAACATAATTTCGTACCTATAAGAGTAATATTTACTCTGTTTTGTTGCTTTGTTGGGGTAGAAATCGACAAAGATTTATCAGTTATTTTTATCTGTGCGTACCTTTTAGCTAGGGGTCGTTTTCAAAATCTCCACCAATCACCCTTACCACTTGGACAAAGGGAGTACCCTCCCCCCCCCCCCCCCCGGGGGGGAGCAACAGTACCAGGTATGCTCGTCGTATCTAGATCTCTTAGGGGTAAAAACCAGCGATTTGGTATCTTTTTCAAAAACAAAGCCAGGTTTCGAATTCTCTTGTTCAGTGTTTTAATGCGTTTTAATTAATCTCCTTGGGGTTAAACATCATCCATATCATGCTACGCCCTTGTTAAAGTACTTCCGGTATCTCTGCAGTCTTATTTAAAGGAGTGGTTTTGAACACGACGAGGACAGTATTCACTCGAATAAGCGCCGCGGCGCTTATTAAATTTTCTCCATCTCACTGTCCCCTAGTCTCCTTCGCAGCCGTTTTTAGTGTTGGGCATCCTGTGTCACTAAAAACGGCTGCGAGGGAGACTAACTGACCCCTTGGAATTCTTGATCAGTACTACTAATATTGTAACATTATAGCGTTAAAATGCGGCGCTTATTCGAGGATGGCGCTTATTCGAGCAAATAGCAAATACGGTTTACCAAATACTTTTGCTCTTGCGAACTCGGCAAATTTGAGCAATTGAGTATAATATTGCGGCTAAATAAATATATAAACTGCACGAAAAATTTGGTCGGCAATATGGTCATTGCGGTATTTCGGCATCAAGTGGTTGGTTTTGAATTGTTACAGCTGCTATTAGTTGTGGAATCGGTCAGCCGGTTTTGATCTACAAGAGCCAGCTCGATAATAAACTCAGGAATAGCTAGTAGCTGATTAATAAAATATGAGAATAGCAAACGGATGTCGTTTGTGGTTAGGAATAGTTTTATTACTTTTGACTGGGAATATAACCGCATAGACAGCCCTTTATAGACTGGTGGGAGTCTAGTTCGTTAAGAAACCTTTCAAGCAATGAAATATATGTCTAAATGTTATACAAGTCATGATCTATCTAGCAAAATCAACTTCAAGCTACGACCCTGGGTACCAGACAATGTTTCACTTTTTGCTTTGAAATGTGTAGATCTGACTATTTGACTTTTAATGGATACAGACTGATTATAAACGCTGAATTGAATACAATTACAATTAAAACGCGCTAAATGCAATTATTATATATCCTATTCAAACTCGTTTTCTTATTGGTCGAGAGCACGTCACGTGGAGGGAAATAAATCGATCTATTCCCCTCGTGAGAGGGGAATAAATCCACGTAAATAAAAAAAAATTCAAAATGGAGAGAAAATGTTTCTTCGTTTGAATAGGGTATATAATAAAACACTTAATGACTGGTCCCGAGGGAAACAGTTAGTTTTGTTTCCCGAGAATCTCAATGTTTCTCTCGGCCGGAGCCTCGGGAAACATTGAGATTCTCGGGAAACAAAACTAACTGTTTCCCTCGGGACCAGTCATTAAGTGCTTAATAGTAAATCAAGAAAGCACTATGGTTGCCGGAGTATACTGGGACTAAGGATTGTTGAAATTGCGAGCTCCAAAATAAACCTTTCTTTTTTACTGTTTCCCCATTCCTTGACCATTTCGTTTCCAGCCTTTTCATCTGTTTCAACAATCCCGGTCAATATTGATTCTCTTCATTCCAGTCTACCTATCACCTGATGAAGACTAGCAGTAGCAGTCGAAACGTCGCGGTCTAAGCCTACGCCATTCGTGAGAGAAACAAATTATCTCATATCCACGATGAATTGATAAATGGAAACTATCGAGTAAACTTGTATAGGCTGCGTCGGTGTTTGATATAAACGATAGGTAATAGAATGAAAATTCTAACACCGTAAAAAATGTTGACTTAACTTTACTGATTTTACGAGCTTTAGCCCCGGGGCTGTAGCCCTTCCTCGGAGAAAAAAATGAATTAATGACTATAAGCATAATTTTATATTTTTTTCTGTTTCTTTATTTTCTATCGTTTTCAAGGAAGACTGTTGTAGTTATTCGGTTAACGCAGCAAATCACAGCAATTGCGGCTCGCTTCAAGATGTTCAGTTAATCTATAGTTAATAGTAGGGAGGGCATCGCTATTCAGATTTAAATTGATTTGATGGATTTGTACGTAGGATTTCTGAATCAGTAAAACCGATACAATTGACTCTCTCGTAAGCGACCACCCTCGGATCAGAAGAAAGTGGTCGCTGAAGGGAGTGGTCGTTCAGAGAGAGTCAGCTGTATTAAGCTATAATCTACAGAAGGCTGGCCATTTTTGTGAAGTATATCTGTCACGTGATCAAGTATATATTGCGTCTTATAACCAGTTTTACCTTGACCTATTCTGGATACACTTTGATAAACTCACAGATACACTTTACTTGCTTCCTTCATTGGAATATTACATTACGTACCGTCATCTTTTTATGTATCAAGAAATACAATACAATACAAAACAATATTTGTTTATTTTCTCATATATATAAATAAAAGTTATAAAAACATGGGGGAATGTTAAGAGGTGTACGGCACAAAGCGGAATGCTTCTTTAACAATAATAATCATGATAATAGTAATGATAATAATAGTAATAATAATAATAGTAATAATTATAACTTTTATTTAAACACGATAAGTTTAAATCTAAACTGTTGTGGTCTTGTCACCACTTCTCGAGTGTTCTGACAATCCCAAGTGCTTTATATTATAACTACATACAGCACAGAAAGCAAGTCTTATATTTCTTTTATAAAATAGACAAAATATAGATTGATACATATTTGATCAACATGCAAACGCGCGCGCCGAATGCGTTTATTATGCACGCGATTTAACCAATCAGAATGCTAGGTTTGTAATAGTCATTTTATAATGGCTATAAGCATTATAATAAACAACCTAAATGCTAGTCTATACTTTATTTTCTTAATGCTCTTGAAGAAAATAAATTACATACGACTTTTAACAAAAGTAGAATTTTTTTGTTTTGTTGCAAATAATGCTAATTATTAATATTGTAATTGGCAATATTGAATGATTTAAGTGTGCAAGGCATTGCAAGAATTTGAGTGGAGTACCTCAGAACAATAGCTACATCGTCCACTTTAAACATCGGGGGGAAATAATCTACTTTAGTCAGACAAATAAGATTGATAAGATATTGATATAAATAGAAACTATAGCGAGTAAAATAGGCTTCGTTGTTGTTTGACATAAACGATAGGTAATAGAATGAAATGTCTAACTGACTGTTTAAAATAGAGATAGAAACTATCGAGTAAACTAGTATAGGCTTCGTCGTTGTTTGATGTAAACGATAGGTAATAGAATGAAATTTGTAACTGACTGTTTAAAATAGAAATAGAAACTATCGAGTTACTAGTATAGGCTGCGTCGGTGTTTGATATAAACGATAGGTAATATCATGAAATGTGTAACACCATAAAAATGTGAAGCTTTTAAGCTTAAAAAAACCTTCAATTTATAACTGCATGCGTCATACAAGCCAAAGTTGAAATTTTTTACGGTGCCATATGCAAATTCTATTTTATAGACCATCAATGATAAAAAAGTTTTTTAGTATAAATGTTTAAATGAACAATTCAAGCTCTGCGTCATTGGGGACAAAATATTTTGACAAACAAGAAATAGTTATTAATTACATGTTATTGAGTTGAAGTGAATTGAAGCCATGTTTGAACATGATGATATTGATGCCATGTTAAACTCCAATGATTTTACACTGCGCAAACTCAATACAAAAACAACTTTCTTCTATAATAAAGCTAATTCCCACATGACAAAGTCAGGGTTAATAATATGTATATTATTTGTATAAACATGTGAAGTATTTTCGCTGTTTTTCTGCATTTTTGAGTGTTTTTTTTTTTACAAGGTGAAAATAAATTACGCAGGTGGTGGGGGTGAGTAGGCGGTGCGCATGGTATTATGGGTAGGTTGTATGATCTTGGTCGGTATTGCAGATTTCGTGTTCATTTGTAAGGCGACTGGTCGTGAGAATCTCGGCAAAACCGACATAAATAGGCACAGTTTAGATACAAAATGGACTGCTTTGGATTCTAGAAAGATTAATCTACTAAACTGCACTTCGACAATGTGTTTCTGTCCACCGAGGAGCTGTATTTTGACGGTTTTACGGACGGGACTGTGTTGTGTTGGTCTTGTCATGTAAGCAAGTCTTCATCGTAAAGTCTGGTTGCTCGTAGGCTTCGCTGTCTACTGCAAGCTTCACCATGATGTGCGATATCATGCCAACGATCTCTGAGGATCCGCCAGAGATCCAGTTTGGTCAAAATGAAGAGACTAATTTCGAACAACTGATGGTGAATATGCTGGATGAACGAGATAAGCTTATGGATACACTACGAGAAACTCAGGACACTCTTGCTCTTACTCGATCAAAACTCAATGACTCCCAGAAAGACCGAGAAACAATTATGGCTCATTTAGAGTCTGTTTTATCCGAGGTAATACAAGATGTTTATTGTAGAAATAGCTACGTATGCTAGAAGTATTGAGTCGTTTATCAGGATGAAGCATCGCTGCCTAGCGCTATCCTTGTTTGATCGTCACTTTAGCAAAGATTTCTGGTCGCCGATATTTACTGATTCAATGGTTTTGATTAACGTTTGTGTGTTAGGTTTTGTACAAATGTATTAACAGAGAATTATCACAAGGGTTCAACGAAGAACCTAACGAATATTGCACTAATTAGACAAGAATTCCTTGGCAGTCCATACTTTAGGTTGATCGATTACATTCCACACGAGTCTTAGACAAATTCTTGTCAATCGAATCAAGATCTTCGAATTATCACTATTAAACCTCCCAAGACCTTTCTATTCCACTTGGAATATACTAGCGCTGTTATAAAGCCTTATTGTTGCTAGTTGTTGTGCATATAAAGCCGTCATTCCAACACAGAAGGACCACACTCGGCTGAGTAGCTTCTTATTATAGAACACGAGATATAGTATTTTCATTCATTACTAACTTTACGATTATCATTGTATTGTAGGGAGATGATCAACTTATTGATAAACTAGCCAGTTTAGATGGTATTAATACAGACACTACGAACAATTTGAAAGAAGATCACAGCAAGAAACGGGTCCAAAAGCTAGCCGATGTAAGTTTGCTAATCGTAATCCGAGTTGTTATTTGAACCGCTATTTATGTAATTTTACACGCTTGTAATGACCAAGCCATTTATATTCCCACGAAACAACTCCAAACGACTTAATACATCTTTTTTGTGTACATAAAATCTCGAGTATTATTTGTAAACAATCCATCTTGTTCTTTTCAAATCGAACAATTGGAACGGTCGATCAAACATTCGATTTCCATGTTAATATCATGTCAACCTCGAGTATGCTTAGCGTTTGGATAGAAACTGTCTTCTTTGAGACCATTTGCTTCAGTATTATCAATTACTGAGAAGTGGACGTTTTTGATCGTTCGATCGTGTTATGTTTTTGGCCCTTGAAACATCACCGCTATTCAAAATTGTAACACTTTAGAGTCCGGCCTCGTTCGAAGCCAGTGCGTGTTTTGGCCAAATGAATGAATTGTTTTCAACTAATGCATTGAACAATTTGTTACAGTTGACTGAATACTCCACATAGAAGGACAAACCAATATATTATTGTTATTGTCATTAACATCGCCGGTGTTCGAATTGAAGAAATTAACAATTCTCAACTTGACGATCATTGATTCGATTTGATGGAAATTGACAATATTACTTCGTGCTGTCAACATCTGTAGATTGGTAGTTCTCGAGCAAATGATCGTTGCCCTCTTCTAGTATTTCTGTAAACATTGGCTTCTTTTTATGACACAAAGCTAACAGATTCTATTTTATAGAACTGTAGAAAAAGTAGATATATAATATGTTTGCATTTAGTAATGTACAATTGTTCTTAGGAGATAAGAATCACACACACCTAAGAACTAGTTTTTCATCAAACATATCTTCCCATCTTATTATGAAAAGGTTTTAAAGGCATTATAATACAGTAAAAATGGTTTACAGCAATCAGAGAGAGATGCTTTATCAGCCATCAGTCTGCCTTTGTGGCATGACAGGCTCATTCATTGATGGCTTTTGGTTTTAAAGTAAATTTCTCCACATGTTTTGATTGGTTGAGTTGCTGATGTAGACATATTAGAAACCTAGTTAGGATAATAACCTCATTTGCTTGAAATTTTTATAACTGACAGTGAATTGTTGTCAAATGTACCTTGCTAAAGCAGTCTGTTGTTGTTGGGTCTAGTTAATCGCTATGGTTGTTATTCAAATTCATTGTCAATCAAACGCTGACTGGTCATGAATGTTTCAAAAGGGTTTTGTCTTGACACAGTGGGAAGTTGTCTTTGTGTAAATTCACGGAGAGATCTATGCTGCCCTAGCTCCAATAATACAAGCTTCTCCCTTTTTTTAAACTATATATTATATATATATATATATACTATTCCAATAAGAGCTGCTATTGAATCCGTCCGAATACAATTTAAATATAATATCAAACGTCTGCTATTTATGACATAGTGTCTAGCTTGAATAATACAAACTTCATTCTCTTTGTAAAACTATATATACCATTTCCAATAATGATGTGACATAGTGTCTAGCTTGAATAATACAAACTTCATTCTCTTTGTAAAACTATAATATATACCATTCCAATAACTATTGAATCCGACCAAAGATAAATTAAATACGAATAATGTTGAACATCAGACAAGCTTTATTTCTGACGTAATGGCTGTATTTAATATTGATGGTCTGAAATCATTTTTCATTTGACATATTTGCTTATGACAGTCTAATATAGATTGCTATACTCAATACTGACTCAGTGGGATTTTGAATCTTCTTCTTTCAAGCTTGTTGTATTGGATATTTACTCTTTATATATGATGATAACAAGTTGGTTTTCTGGATGATTAGGATATGGTTTTTCACATTGACCTCTTGTACAGTTTATTGCAGTAATTTCAAATTAGAAAGATTAATGAAATATCAATGCAAAAGCATTCTTCAAAACTATCACTTAAAAGTGTGAAAAATAAATAAATTAATAAACAAAAAATGAATGATTAAAGAAAGTTTTTATCATACGCACATGCGCAAATAGCATCATGGTAATGTATGTATATCCAGTCTCTCCCTGTCAGTTGCGTCAGTTCCAGAAATAGAATGGCAAAAGCAAGCAATTGTGACATTAGCGATCCAGGCTTTTCTGTCTTGACTTACAGCGCTAATCCTATTAGAGTTTAATTGAACATCAGTGTTTAGTAGACCAGAGATGTACCCCTGTCGTAACCATAATTTTTATCCAGTTAACATATGTTTGATGTACAAAATGGTAACAGATGTTGTAGATGTCAATGTTGATTAGAATGCTGTTCCTGTGTGATAGATAGGCTGTAGGCAAGTAGCAAGTGACTGTATTTGCCGATAAAGAATGAACGAAAAGTCTCTAACTCTTTTAAAAATTAAAATTGAGTTCGCTGAGCGTGCATTATTGAAGAATTACAGCACTCCACGTGATCGATTTGAGCCATTGGGGAACTCAGATTTTGTACAGTGCACAAAATTTTAATATTATATAATGATAACTTTAATTTGTTTTTAATCCATGGTCTCATTTCTGTTCCATTGAGGTTTATCAATTATGTACTGATAAATAGCATCTTGTTTTTGCAGGACTTTGCATCAATGCTGAAGGAGCTGAACCAGTCTAGAGAACAACTTCTTGAAAAAGAAGAAGAAATTTCTGAATTGAAAGCAGAGAGATGCAATACAAGGGTTAGTTGAAACTGTTGCTATGTACAATTAACATTGCATATATTTTGTATTTTATATACAATAGGTTCCCATTAAAATCTGTATTTATGCAAATTGTGTTGATGTGTGCTAAACACACAGATCAACCAATCAGAGTATATTATTTCTGAAGTGAACTTCTCTGGTTGGTTGATCTGTGTGTTTAGCACACATCAACACAATTTGCATAAGTACAGATTTAAATGGGAAAGTACAGATTTAAATGGGAACCTCATGTTTATCTTATAATGTTACAGTTGTTGATTGACATATGTCTTGTTTTCTTAGTTATTACTGGAGCATTTGGAATGCCTGGTAGCTAGGCATGAGAGGTCGCTAAGGATGACAGTCGTCAAGAGACAAGCAGCTAGTGCTGGAGGAGTGTCGTCAGAAGTAGAAGTGTTAAAAGCACTCAAGTCTTTGTTTGAACATCACAAAGCTTTAGATGAAAAGGTATGAGATACTATTAAACACATTTATTTAAAAGGTCTGCATGGCATCCAGTGGCAATTCCAGATCCGAAAGGGGTGGGGGGGGGGGGGGGGGGGGGATTGGGGCGTGATTGCTTACTTGAAAGACATGCATCACATAGTATTTTCTATTTCTTATATTATGTGTTATTCTTAATATTTTTCAACTCCAAGGGGGAGTGACTAGTCACCCAATTTATCCCCCCTCCCCTGGATCCGCCTTTGGTATGTGTTCATATTCTAAATATTTCAATGCTTTTCTAGGTCAGAGAAAGATTACGACAAGCTGTTGAACGCGGAAATGGTTTAGAAACAGAACTAGAAGAATCTAAAGAAAGAGTGAGTCTTACATGTAGGTGAATATTTGTGTAGATTTCTTTACTGACAAAGTTTTTATACATCAACAGATGAAACAGCTAGAACAAGAAAATGAAGACATTCGACTGAGAAACCTACGACGGTTGCGTACTGATGACAATGGATCACCGCTACAAGATGAATGTTTGCCAAATGGTGATGATAACGAAGCCAGGAAGGTATGGCTAAGGAGAAAGCTGTCTTTGAGAAACTAGTTTTAATCTGCACACACTATCCCGATCACAATATTTAATAAGCAAGGATGGCACAGTTGGTTAGTGCGCAGTGTTCTGTGCGAGACGTGCCAAGTTATATTCCCAATGACCTCGCATCCTTGATTCAACTTCTCTTCTTTCTGTGGAGCTTTAAGTAGCTTTAAATAACTGTAAGACGGAGCACTGATGGAGAGGGGGAAGTAAAATGAGCGCACCGTTAGCTCTCTGGAAGATCAGCTTCGGCTGAAGGGTATTTCTGACGTAAAATACTTTTAGTACAACGTATTGTATCATTGTAATAGTTCTTATTTGACATTCAGATTACTAATGGTCCCATGGAAACGTGTAACCATGACGAGCAAATAGAGGAAATGCACTTCTTATTAAGCAAGAGAGCTAAAGAGGTTGACCGGGTAGGAATAATATTGTTTCCATATTGTTGTGAAAAGTAATAAATACTATAATAATACCAAATTATGTCACTCAATAGATACAAAGGTATCATAAAATAATATAGGGTCTCTGTTCCCATACGTAACACTTTACATTTTTAATTGGGACCAAGATACAGATGTTTGTATATATTCATTTGTTTACTCTCATGTGCCTGTATAGTACTGGTAGGTATCTGTGATGTTAACATGCAATTATGGTAAAATATTCTGTAGTTACATGTAACATTCTAAATACTGTGTTTTGACCCTTTATCTTTATCAAGTTTAAGATGTTGGAAACAGCATATTATTCAAACATTTCAAACGTTGCTCAAGTAGTATTTGATTTACTACCCAAAACAAGTGTAACCTTATCCCATAATTTCCCATCAATACAGATGAATGTATTCTCTTTCTGTTCGTTAATTTGTGTAATACTATTTGTAGTTATCGAGGGAATCAAGAGAGTTTAAAGAGAGAACTGCTTTGCTGGAAGAAGATTTACGAATAACAAGCAAGCAACTAGAGAGAGCGAACGCTCAGATCAAAAGACTAGAGAGAGATTTGGATGAGGTATGATAAATATTGCAGTACTTTTATTTGAAATTACCACTTCATTATCAATAGAATTATAATTGCAGTGAAGATACTCAAACCGTGAACACTTATTATTTTCTGAACTCATGTTATTATTTTCTGAATTATTTTCTATTGCTTCAAAACCTTCAAAATGAAGCAGTGAGTTCAAATAAACTAAGTATTTATAATAAATCTTATTTCTAATTTAATCGCTCATGAGATTGTGGGTTAAAAAAAGTAACAAAAAACTCAAAGTGTTCATGGTTCAAGTGTCCTCACCGTAAATTAATTCTTACCAAAAGAACCTTGTCATTTCAATGAAACAACAACAACTTCAAAAAACGTTTATGGACAACCGTCACTCTACGTCGTGGCTCTTCTGTGAGGTTCACTCACACTCACTACCACTACATTCAGTATTTACAACATAATATATATACTCTTTTTGGTGATGGAGGAAAGCCATGGAGTACATTGTAAAACCCTTGTGGCATAGGAGAGAACACATTAAACAAACTAGACTCACATATAATCCATGTTCAAGCTGGGACTCCAACATTGGGGACAGTCAGCACCAAATCAAAACATCGTTTAGGATTGGTTTAAAAAACAATAGAGTATTTACAAACAATTGCCCTAAACCTAACCAAACAATAGCGGTACTGTATTAGTGGGCCAACGAAAACGCAGCTTTAGACTGGTGCTGTATTAATGTAACCACACAGAGGTGAGAGGCGCAGGGTAAACCACTAAGCCAAATAATGCCACCCACAAACCACAGCACAACACCAGAACAATGTCTAAGACATCTTATATCTTGTTATTTGCAGGCTGCAGCACAGAAGTCAGACATGGAAGATAGAATAGTCACTCTAGAAAAACGATATGTAAGAATGCAGCATGAAGTGACAGCACTTAATGATGACAATGAACGACTAGAAACAGAATTAGCATGTAAAGAAACAGAATTAATCCAGGTAGAAAACTTACTTCATGATAAACATGCTAAGTATTGCATCAGTGTCATCAACAGCATCAATATCATTATCATCATTATCATAAACATCATTGTTTATATACATACATTAGTTAGTGATGCTATTGTTCCTATACTTCCAGTCGGAGGAAAAACAGAGACAATTCCAGGAAAAGTTAGAATTATCAGAACAAAACCTAAGTCAGTTGCACCGTAAAGCAGAGGCTCTTCCTAAGATAGAAGAAGAACTGGCCGAACGAATGGCAGCCTTGAATGAGGTATTATACATATATATAGATAATAGAAACCACACATTGTGATTGGTTGAGGTGCATGCTTTATGAAAGCATACAGCATGTGCGCTTGCATGTTGGTCAAAAATTGATCAATATTTTATTAAAGAGATAGAAAACTTGGTTTCTGTGCTGTAACAACATGTACAGGTCATGTGACCCTACCCCCCTTTTAAATCGAACAGCTGTGTCAAAATGGACATCAGAAATGAAAAGAGCGCCTCAACATTAGTATGAAGGCGAAATATCAGCTTATAAAATGTAACACGAGGGAAATGGCATTTAATTTAAAATTCAATATTTTATAAGGATTCCCACCAGAGCATATTTCCTAACAAGTCCTTATAAAATAGTGACTTTTATATTTAATGTCATTTCTCCTATGCTCAACATTATGAGCTAAAACTTTGGCTTCTTACTAATATGGAATTAAGGTGCTCTTTGCATTTCACTATATGCTTCTCTTCTCTATTCATACAGCAATATTCTTGTGTGTTTTACTGGAATACTGTTAGTTATTATTATCAATTTGATCAACCAGGCTGCAGAGAAACAAGGAACAGCAGAGGAACAGTTGACAAAGATCAAGACACAGATGGAGGAGATGAAAGCAGAATTGAAAAGGGTAATAATACAAGAATTACCTGTTTGTAGAAAATATACTGTGATGTAAACATGGTGGGAGCTGTATAGAGCAAGAGAGAAATCGTTAAGAGTGTTTCTTTTACTTCTCTCTTGCTCCACAGCTCCCAGAGAGTTTAAAAATAGCCAGCCAATCAGAGTGCACATGTAGTATCTCAATTATTTTGTTGTATTATGCTAGATGATTATGTTGTTGTTTGTAACAGGCCAGAGAAAGAGAAAAGATGAATGAAGACCACAATACAAGACTGTCTGCAACCATCGACAAACTGCTGACAGAGTCTAATGAAAGACTGCAGGCTCACTTGAAGGAGAGAATGGGCGCATTAGAAGAAAAGGTATGTATATGTGTTACTAGGCAACGCATTGTTGTAACCTAGCAACAGATTGCCATTACTAGGCATCGACATACCAATGGTTGTCACTATAGGGAGATTGTTGTTGCTACTAGCCAACATGTGGTCGTTTCCAAGGAGATGGTTACTAAGGAGATGGTAACTAAGGAGATGGTTACTAAGGAGTTGGTTGTTAAGGAGAGGGTTACTAAGGAGAAGGTTGCTAAGCAGAAGGTTTCTAAGGAAATGTTTGTTAAGGTTGTGGTTGCTAAGGAGAAGGTTGCTAAGGATATGCTTGTTAAGGAGATGGTTACTAAGAAGTTGGTCACTAAGGAGATGGTTGCTAGGGAGATGGTTGCTAAGGTGTATTAAGAAAGTGTTCTTGTTTTCTTATAGACTGCTGTCACTCAAGAACTGGAAAGCATGAAGCTACAGCTAGAGGAGATACAGAAAGAAAAGGTTTGTAAACTGGACCTGATTGATTTTTCATGTAACACAGTAATCATCTAATGGATATTGTTTTGTCCTATCAGGAAGTCCTAGCACAAGAACTAACTCGTATCAAAGAGGACAGACGACAGTCACAAGTAAGCTGTTATTTTATAGTCATTAAATGTAAATTTAAACCATAAATATAGCGTCAGAGTCACGACAAGGCACACAAACGGCACGGAACTTTTCACAGTCATACACAATCTGCTTTAAGCCGGCTTACTTCTAGCTGAAGGGACTACCGACGCTAACTATTAGTGGTTTCTCTTACTTTGATGTATTTGCTATTAAGATATTCGTGTGTTTGTAGGAACTAAACAAGGAACTGGTAGAACGAGCAAGGCAGTCGATGGGTCTTTCTAGGTTAGTCTTCTTGTACACTTGTGGTAGACATTAAAGGCCCGAGCAAACAGCTTCAACATTTGCTTCAACATCCTTTCGATTTTGTTGAATGGCAATGTTGAAGCCGTTTGCCACCCCATTTCATCATTGTTGAAACCGTTTGCCCCCTACGATCAACATCGTCGACAACCATTCTACAGCGTTCAACAAAATCGAACCAATGTTGAAGCAAATGTTGAAGCCTTTTTCCCGGGCCTTTAGCTACAACTCATTGTTTTATGTAAAGCACGTGTAGAATAAATGAATGAATCTATGAGAATATGAATAAGTAAATGGATGGATTGACGAATCAATGAACGAGCGAATGAATTGAGGAATGATGGGTGGATGAATTAATGAATAAATAAATAAAAGATTGAATTGAATACTTGCATAAATGAATGAATGAATGATTGCATTGATGGATAGATGAATATATAAATAATAGATGAACGAGTTAAATATGATTAACAAATGGAAATTATAGCGAGTAAATTAGTATCGGCTGCGTCGGTGTTTGATATAAACGATAGGTAATAGAATGAAATTTGTAACACCGTAAAAAATGTTAACTTAACTCTACTGGCATTTCGAGCTTTAGCCCTTCGTCGGAGTAAAATAGGTACAGTTGTTTAGTGCGTTTATTTGTGTTGTAGTAATTACTATATTGTTGTAATACAGTTCCAGCGGACCAACTGACGTCCTATACAGAGAACAGCGAGGACGACAGTGCTTAGAAGAAAACCCAAGTCAAGTCTTCACACTAAACGAACAAGAATGGCAGAAAATGGAGCAAGAAAACGTCCTAAAAAACATTACATTAGCATTTGATACTACACGACCCTCTGACAGTAATGAATTGGACTTTGATAATGACGAGAGTGAAGTCGCCGGGGATGCATTGACATTGGCTTCGTTACTTCAGCAACAGATTGACGCTATTAATCTCGAACTCAAGTATGTAATAACTTAATATTTACATTATATAACTCATTAATAATTTATAGAGGTATTTACAAAGGAAACCAAAAACGTGAAGAACGTTGTAAACCTGATCATAGTTAATAAACCGTCACAAATTGTGATGTTAAAATCACAAATTTTAATGCATTCTGATTTGCATAAGTTTTAAATTTCCGTTCGCGAGATTTGCTTTTATCTTTTATCTAGATAAAGTATGAAAGAGCTAACCTAGACGTCTGTGTTGTATGCCTGTATTTTTATCTTAAATCATTATAATAAACATACCTTGTTTAATGTTTATCTTGCATTGCTGTGTTTTCAGCTATTTACAAGACGAGCACCGAGATACAGAAGAAAAAACTGACGAGCTGGTTAAATCAGCTTCCGGGGGTCCCAGAAGAATGTCAGGGGCCAATGAGGTTCGTTCTATCATATTAGCTGTTTAGGCCGGTAAAACAGGCGACAAATTGCTGCAAATCCTTTCTTATTAAACTTTAAATTTATGTAAAAATATTTCTCCCCGCGACTAACGTGTGCACAAAGTCGCACAAACTCATTCTGGTTTGAATTCGTGCGTACAGTTGCAAATAGAAGCGAGATATCGCCTCATGTGTACTGGGCTGAAATTGTTAGTAGAATAGAATGGTCAAACAATCTTTATCAGTGCAAAAACATCTTAGAAGACATGTTTATTTTATCCATAGGAATACAGCTCATCGTCTTTCCCGTTCCCACCATTGGATCCCATGGATACTACTCCTATTTGGGTGAGTTTTTTTCGTTGTTGTTGTTGTAATTGTTGTTGTTGCTGTTTTTTATTTGCTGTTTTTTGTTGTTGCTGTGTTTTCGTTGCTGTGTTTTCGTTGCTGTTGTCGTTCTCCGCGTTAATGCTCTTACTTTCTCTGTCGTTGTTGTTGTTGGTGCCTTTGTCGTTGATGCTCTTACTTTCTCTGTCGTTGTTGTTGTTGGTGCCGTTGTCGTTGATGCTGTTACTTTCTCTGTCATTGTTGTTGGTGACGTTGTCGATGATGCTCTTATTTTCTCTGTCGTTGTTGTTGTTGGTGCCGTTGTCGTTGATGCTCTTACTTTCTCTGTCGTTGTTGTTGGTGGTGCCGTTGTCGTTGATGCTCTTACTTTCCGGCCCTGTCGTTGTTGGTGCCATTGTCGTTCTCATTCTTCATTGTTGTCACGTTGTCGTTGTCGTTGTTTTGTTATCACTGCTGTCATTGTTTCTGCCGTCATCGTTGCTGTGGTTACATCACCTCTAGTTAACTGGACATTTGTCATTCTTGTTTCTGTAATTCCAGGTCAAGTCCAGTAAAGATGGTTCTCTTCACACATTAAACGACGACAGCCCCACCCCTCCCACCCCTAGTTCTGTTGCCTCCGATTCGACAGAAAGTCCTAAGACAAGTATAACGAGCCCTGATGTTCCAGCGACTAATAGCAATGGCAATGCTAAACTAAAGTAAGTGCTTCCTTTGCACTATCATAACTATAAGACCCCAGGCTATAAGCTCCCTGTGGCCGATTTTGCCACCTCGTCTGATTTATATATACAATGATTCAAACGTACTTTACAACATGTAATGTTATGTGGTGCTAATATATAGCGCATTTTACATACGTCTCAATGCGCTTTACAATTATCGTACGGACCGCAGGCGGCTTACAATCGTGAGGAAATTAGTAGTTAGTATGTATTAGTATGACCTGTCACTGAGGGTGACCACCTAGGGTTCGTTACGTCCCCAGTGGTTGTTTTTACGTCCCACCAATGCAGGTTAGTGAGTGTAGTGTGTAGAGACGGGACCTCCGATCAGGTTAACGTCCTTATCCGAAAAGACGCGAAGTCAAACAATTTGCAGATGGAAAATAACAATGTCTGTACATTATCCTCAATTATTTTAAAACACCGAGTGTTGGTCTGGCCGGGGAGCGAACCGTGGAACCCTCATGCAAATCTAAAATATTCTATAATATTTTGAAAGTGAAAGATGATCACCACCATTTTGCTTTTGTTTTCCAGGGATAACTCCAACGATTCTCTGCCGAGTGTAGCGAGTACAAGTACCACTAGTAGTGCAGAATCCCTTAATAAAACCAACCAATCGGCAAAGAAGAAAGGCATTAAAGGATCGTTTGGTCGATTGTTTGGTAGTAAAGGAAAAGGGCGCAATAAAGACGCGACATCCTCTCAAGACTCAGACTCTCTGTCATTAGATTCGACTACATCTGGTAACGGACAGAGAGAACTAGATAGAAGTATTAAAAAGAAATCTCATTTACTGGCTGAAGCACTTGAAGCTGGGACGGCATTTGGACTGTGGAATGCACCGACCGTGGTGGCCTGGCTCGAGGTATACGATGACAATCTTGCTGTCAATGTTGTTAAAAAATAAAATTACTGCGGTTTTCGTCTTTCTGCGAACTCAGACATTCTAACGTCTAGTCGTGAAATACGTTTTTGGCTGCTGCTAATTACTCGGCACCTGTTATGTCTTTGATTGACGGCAGACAAAAACGTATTTCACAGCTAACCGTTGGAATGTCTGAGTTTGCAGAAAGTCAAAAAGAAATGCAGTAATAAATCAATATTTGAGCGTCCCAATCTAGCCAGACACGTGTGCCTTACTAATTGGGAAGACTCAGACACATACACTCACTACCTATACATGAAATAGTTTATCACTCAACTATGTTCCTATTTTTATCACAGTTTGTACATGTGGGACATCATAAAGAGAAGGGTCTATCGTTTTAATTTATGAACAAGGGGGTGTTAATCTCTATGTATCTATTTTATCTTTAGTTGTGGGTTGGTATACCAGTGTAAGGGGGTTGCCTCTACAAGGGGGTGTTAATATCTATGTATCTATTTCAGTTGTGGGTTGGTATGCCTGCGTGGTATGTCGCAGCTTGTCAAGCTAACGTTAAAAGTGGAGCCATTATGTCGGTTAGTGTCAATATGTATGCATCATGGTTGTCATTAATATGATTACCATTTTCCTCATTATCGTCCTCATCATCATCATCATCATTATCGTCCTCCTCCTCCTCATCACCATCATCCGCATTATCGTCATCATCATTATCGTTCTCATCATCATCATCATCATCACCATCATCCGCATTATCAACATCATCATTATCGCTCTCATCATCATCATCATCATCACCATCATCCGCATTATCATCATCATCATTATCGTCCTCATTTCCATGATTATCAATACTATTCTATTACGTTCCCAGGCCCTGTCAGACACTGAGATCCAGCATGAGATTGGAATATCGAACCCAGTCCACCGCCTCAAGCTACGACTGGCAATACAAGAAATCATCACCTTGACAACGCCGTCCAGCCCTCACACCAATAGAAATGTAAGCAAGATACCACCGTGTTTTTTTAATGGTTTTGAACAATGGATCCAAGTCGAGGCTCTCGGGTCATGCTATTGGTTTTGCCCAAGACTTGTGGCTTGAATCTACTGTTTGAAAACATTTGCTATAATTACAGCTATTATAGTACGAATTGAATTGGGTACCCTGTGTATATGATGCGATAGCGAGGTTACTAAGCCATACCATTGTAATGTAACCCTGTGTATATGAGGCGATGGCCAGGTTACTAAGCTATACCATGGTTATGTAACAATGTTGTTTCTATTCTATTGTAGTCTCTTGTTTACGGAGAAATGAACCATGATTGGATTGCAAATGAATGGCTGCCACATATTGGTCTATCTCAGTATAAGGTAATATCATCATCATCATCGTCAACTTCATCATCACCATCATCGTCACCATCACCATCGTCACCATCATCATCACCATCATCATCACCATCATCATCACCATCATCATTATCATCATCATCACCATTGTCACCATCATCACCATCATCATCATCATCATCATCATCATCATCATCATCATCATCATCATCATCATCATCATCATCATCATCATCATCATCATCATCATCATCATCATCATCACCATCGTCACCATCATCCTCACAAACTTCACCATCATCATCGTCATCATTATTTACATCAGTTATTGTTATCATCGTCATGTTTATTTCCTGTGTTTTCAGACATATTTCGAAGAGTGCCTTGTAGATGCAAGAATGCTTGAACATATCAGTAAAAAAGAATATCAAAAATATTTAAAAGTGGTAGATAGCTTTCATAGGTAAGTCATTAAGTATCGGCTGATAATAGTCGACATCACTAAGCAGCCTAGGAAAAACATTAAAAGCAGTGGCCCAACTGCTACCACCATCCCTTGTCCAGTTAGCCTGCGTTGTCGGCGATCCTGCGGAGTAGCGAGGAAGAGAAATGGAAAATAACAAAGGTCTTTGCTTGTCTCTTTCTCGCATCTCCGCAGACAGCCGGCAGCACAGGCTTTTGTCAAGTTAACCAGGGAACTTTACGGGCCGTGATAGGCTCTCTTGCGCCAATGATTCTGTATAATACTGACTATTATGTGTGTTGTAGGCATAGTATGCAATGTGGAATCAAGTGTCTTGGTTTCTATAATAATGACTAATATTATGTATTGTTGCAGGCATAGTATGCAGTGTGGAATCAAGAGTCTTGGTTTCTTAAATTATGATAGACGGGTAAGTACGATACATCAAAACCTATTTACTCGAAACATGACAAGTAGAGAGAATGGCTTTGGTTCGCACTAAAGTAAAACGTACAAATCGTTTCCACAGAGAAACTGTACGTGAATGTGTTCCTCTAATGTGCATTTAAATCAAACGACGTTTTTGTATCAAACTGTGTTCGTCGCGTGTTATTGATATGATTTAATGTTTCAGTTACTGGAGAAAAGACAGCACGCTTCTCAAGATGAACCTAAAGGTAAGACTATCGCCATGGTAACATATACACCCAATTGTATAAAAGTTGTTGTGACAACGACTTTTGAAATACGCTGTAGGTGTATATCGAGTAATTGTTTTTTTTTTGTTCTTCAGATGTTCTTGTTTGGAGTAATGATCGTGTTATCAACTGGCTTAAAACAGTTGGTCTCGAGGAATTCGCTGAGAATCTACGTCAGAGCGGTGTACATGGTGCTATTATTGCATTGGATGAGAACTTTGATGTTAATGCACTAGCTTATGCACTACAGATACCCAGTCAGAACACCCAGGTAAAGACATCTTGCTGACCATGCATACAGTTACAACATATCATCGTGATTTATGATTTTTATCATCACCATCGTCATCATCATCATCGTCATCATCATCATCATTATCACCATCTTCATCATCACCACCATCTTCATTATCTCCATCGTCATAATTATTATTTCCTACACGAACGACTATTGTCATTACGGATCATCGTCCGTATCAATATCGTCATTACTATCTTCATCATCATCATCTTCATCATCATTATCACCATTACCATCATCATTATCACCATCGTCATCATCATCATCATCATCATTATCATCATCATCATCACCATCTTCATCATCATCATCATCATCATCATCGTCATCATCACCACCACCATCATGAGAGTATCTGGTGATTGTATCTATATGATTCTAATCATACCGGTATCTGTAAGTTCTCGGCCATGCTTGCAAAACCCCAACTGCAATCTCGGCAAAAACTAAGTGAGACAACTGCTTTGAAAATGGGACATTAGTCTTATACCGTAATGCGCGTGCTTTTGGGGCCTAAATTTGTTGTTAAAGCCACTCCCCCCTCCCCCCACTACACAATATTGGCCTGGCAGTCATCAAGGAAACATGTTAACTGAAAACCAACATTGTGTGGAGGGGGAGGGGAGGATTATACAGAAAATGTATAGGTAAACGTCAAAATAGAGAAAACCGTAAAAGTGTCTCACTAGTTTCTGCCAAGATTGTGGTTTGCTTTCTGGCCAGTTGTGATTCTTGTTTGAGGGCAACACCAGTACCAAAGTCATCCTCATTATTATCAATAACACCACCACCATCATCGTCACCATTATCGTTTCGATGCCACCATCATTATCGTTATTATATTTCCATGATAGATAAGGCAAGTCCTAGAGCGAGAGTTCACGTGTCTGCTGTGTAGTGGAACAGACCGAGTGGTCGCGAATGACGTAAGTACTGTATATACTTCATGTGTGAATACTGTCGTGGTTCGTACATACATAGTAGTATTTCTTTGATCTCTCATACGTACTGTTATTTCTGTTTCCTCATACGTGGATATGTTAGAGCTACGAGAATGACCCTAAACCACGTTGGATTAATCTAAACTATCAACAAACTGAAAAAATAACTATTTAAATATAGAAAATAAATATATAAACTTTGTTTAAAAGATGTTGACATATTTGGTAGAAATGTTGAGGAGAAATAACCCTGAAAATGATAAAGGTTATTCATCGTGGATATGAGATAAGCAGTTATTCGTTTGTCTCATAAATGGCGAAGGTTAGGACGTTTCGACTGCTACTGCTAGTTTTTATCATGAGTAGACTGGAATTAGGTTAATTTATAATCAATGTGTGTGTTGTTTTATTGCCAAACGCCTCGAGTCTTGAGCACAGCAGCCCGATGACATGACGTGAGGTTTTGGTCAAGGTCAAACTGTGTGTTGTTTTATTTAGCTGGAAGAACTCAAGCGAACTAAATCATGGCGGAAAGTATTTAAAAGTAGAGATAAATCAACAAAACACAAAGACAAACAAGAACCAGTAAGAAAGACATCGTCAGGATCTGAGTCATCGCTTAGTCAATGTAGTACCAGCTCATCTCCTAAAGTTACATCTAAACATAATAGCGAATTACGGTCTTCTGGTGAGTTAACTACTCTGAATCTACTCCCCCTTTACACTCATCCCCCTCATCCAAGCCCCTTAAAGTTACATCTAAACATAATAGCAAATTACGGTCTTCTTGTGAGTTTACCCCCTTGAATCTACTCCTCCTTCACTCTCATCCCCCTCACCCCACCCCCTTAAAGTTACATCTAAACATAATAGCAAATTACGGTCTTCTTGTGAGTTTACCCCCTTGAATCTACTCCTCCTTCACTCTCATTCCCCTCACCCAACCCCATTAAAGTTACATCTAAACATAATAGCAAATTACGGTCTTCTGGTGAGTTAACCACCTTGAATCTACTCCCCCTTTACACTCATCCTCCTCACCCCACCCCCTTAAAAATACATCTAAACATAATAGCAAATTACGGTCTTCTTGTGAGTTAAGTACTCTGAATCTACTCTCCCTTTACACTCATCCCCCTCACCCAACCCCATTAAAGTTACATCTAAACATAATAGCAAATTACGGTCTTCTAGTGAGTTTACCCCCTTGAATCTACTGGAAGTCACCTCTAAACAAAAGCCTTCATCACCACTCCCTCCCCCCTGCGGAAAGTTTTCTCCCCTCCTTCCTCATAAAGATGCATCATATCACTAAAAAAACTATCAGACCATCGTTAAATCTTAACTCTGTGATTGTGACTTGAGGTCAAGTGTTACGCATGCGCAGCTTGTCACTCTACCTTTATCTCTGTAAACAGCTTCCTAACCTCTTCCTAACCTCGACACCATGCGTAGAACCACAGGGGGAGGAGAGGGGAGGGTTATGGTAGTCCATTCCTATAGCGGTTGGTTTGTGTTTTCAGGATCCTTCAAAAGAAAAAGCAATCAAACCTAGCATTGGATAACTAGTCATATATTATCAAGGTTAGTGTTATATCAATTTATTACAGCGCCTTTCATAACAGCTCGACTAAAATAAATAATATCAATTCATGATATTACAGCGCCTTTCATAACAGCGCGACCAAAATTAATAATATCAATTCATGATATTACAGCGCCTTTCATAATAGCGCGACTAAAATAAGTAATATCAATTTACTACAGCGCCTTTCATAATAGCGCGACCAAAATAATTAATATCAAATCCTTACAGCGCCTTTCATAACAGCGCGACTAAAATAAATAATATCAATTCATGATATTACAGCGACTTTAATAATTGCGCGACAAAAATATATCATATCAATTCATGATATTACAGCGACTTTCGTAATTGAGCGACCAAAATAAATCCTATCAATTCATGATATTACAGCGCCTTTCATAATTGAGCGACCAAAATAAATCATATCAATTCATTACATTATCTAGCACCGCTGTACTATTTGACAAAAGGCACATTTGATCAGGCTAAGCATCAGTTCAGAGTAAATTCAAATGTGTTTTCTATTGTTTGTTAATAAATGTTTTATGTTTATGTCTTTGTTTGTTTGAATAGTATGATTAATGGTATGTTTTAATCTGTTTCAGGATATGCATTTTCATATGGAATTGTTTTTGCATTTTTTTTTTCATAGCAATATTTAGGACATACATCAAATTATATATATGACATAAATTATATATACAAAGTTATTTTTGCATTTAAAGCTGAATTATCACAGTTTTATTTGCTAGTAATTACTATTAGTAATCGTAATAATTCCATGCAAAACTTTTACAAACAACTTGAAGTTTTCTCGAGAAAGTTGAAGCCCAGAAACTTAACCAGTGAGATAGATATGAGACTAATACACCTTAGTAGAGCGAAGGCACTAAACCAGTGAAATACATATTAGACTAATACACCTTAGTAGAGTGAAGGCACTAAACCAGTGAAATAGATAGACTAATACACCTTAGTAGAGTGAAGGCACTAAACCAGTGAAATAGATATTAGACTAATACACCTTAGTAGGGTGAAGGCGGTGAAGGCACTAAACCAGTGAAGTAGATATTAGACTAATACACCTTAGTAGTCTCAAATTCCATTGTTTTCTTTTGTGTCTATTTGACTATTAGACTTTGACTATTACATTTAGTTAACGGGTTTAGTGCCTTCACTTTACGGAGACGTTCTTTGAGTGTGTAATGAGGGGAGTGTAGGCTGGAGGCTCTTCTCTGCGAGGGTTATAAGGTCAAAAGCAAATAGTTTTACAGTATTTTCACTATAATTTCTGCTTTAGAATATCCCACAATCCACTAGGGTCTTTCTAGTGTGGCGACTGTATATCAGCTACTGAGAGCGCGGTGTTTGACGGGAATATCTTCCCTCTGTTCTGATTGGTTGTTGTTTTGTATGGTATTTTTACGATTGTGATTTGCGCCGAATAGTCACGTGACCAGCTCATGTATCGGAACACATTTTGATATCGATAATTTGTGCCGCCATCTTTGTTTATAAAAAAAAAATGAGCGAGAATCTTTCACATACCTTATATGGTTTTGTACTTTCCCATAATTCATAGCAGCTGGGAATTTTCCATCGTCACGTTAGTATTGTCACGCAAGACTTTGTCACACAATCTCAAGTTGTTGAGAAAGTTCAAATAAGCCTTTTATATCGTTGTTTTCTATAATTAGTGTAAATATGTGTGCTACAGAAATTCTATTGATGTTAACATCTATATTAAACACCCCTTGCTGCTCGAGTAGTAATGGTAACTAGTTACCAGTCTTCTATGTAGACGTTTGATGAATTCACAGGAAATAATAGAGATAAACTGAACGCATGCCATGCTCTCATATAACCGCTGAATTCAAACATTCGCGGGCGAAAGTTAAAAGTACTAAGATTAAAGGCGCTGTTACACTGCTATGTTATTGAGACATAAGTTGCTAGGGGAGGGGTGGGTGATACACCGTGCAATGCCGTTGCAAGCTGCTGCTTTCCGTTGAGAAAAGTAATCTGCATCCATTCATTGCAAGACATCCTGTTGCACCGTGCAATTCTACAGCAACTTACAACAGTTGTACAGTGTTATAGCGCCTTAACTTTAGTAGGTTTTATAAAACATTTATTGTGTTTTCATTAGAATGTGTTTTTGGGAACAGTTTTTTAGCGGAAGAGTTTTGCCCTGAAGCAATGTCAACGATACTTGAAACGGGTGCTTACAGCACTTTCTAAAAGGTTGTTGTGGTTAGAGTGTTGTACTTCGGTTGATATCTCTGTTGTCTTCTGTGTTGGTGTATTCGATGATTGTGAAGCGCTGCAGGGGGTAACAAATTATAATCCATTTGAAATGTCATAATGAACAATGTTGCTCGCCAAAATCCGAGCTTTTCTAACAATAAATGAATTGACACAGTATCGTGGTGTTGTCTAATTTACTACGCTTAAGGGGAGGAGAGAGGAAAAACACTTGTCTACTTTACTACGCTTAGGGGGAGGAGAGAGTAAAACACTTGTCTAATTTACTACGCTTAAGAGGAGGAGAGAGGAAAAACACTTGCTAGTCTAATTTACTACGCTTAGGGAGAGGAGAGAGTAAAAAAAACATGCTCTTGTCTAACTAAATACGCTTAGGGGGAAGAGAGAGGAACTAAAACCGTGTTCTTGTCTAATTTTCTACGCTTAGGGGGTGGGTTGGGTCACACTCAACCACCCATACACCTAACTTCTTTCACCCGACCCAATTCTCTTGGGCTTGTTTTACCACAGGTTTTCCAAATCAGAGATCATGGTTGGTCACAGTAAATCTTTTAATCCCTTTATAACTATTGCTAAAACTACAAACAACTATGATACAATGATTTATATTACAAGTTGCCTTAATTGATAATATTAATGTTTACAAACCATTGTTAACCCCTGGAATTAAGGGGGCAATGAGCCACATTATTATCCTTATAACACAATGAACTGTTTTCGGTACTTCTGACATGGTGTATGAAGTACTTGTTCATCCATGGCGTATGCTGCCCAATGCAAATTCTTTTAAAATGGCGAGCTAAAGCAGCATTATGTTAATTTTTAAAATAGTACCAATTCCTAGAAGTAAAGCGTTATGTATCAACTGTGTCAGTGTGGCCAGCTATTCATTAGTAGTTGTTTGTGTTCGTGAGATTAGTTGGGTCGACTGCTAAATGTGCCTCGTTTAATGCTGTTGTTCTTATCATAGTCATGTATCGCCTTCACCTGTCCTCGTAGAGACAATGCCATACACGATGATATTAATATCAACATCAATAATGCACCAATCGTTCCTGCCATTACGTATAGATTACTTTGAATCCATGCAATGGACTTTGTAAGGCAGCCTTCTTCGTAAATGATATCTTTTTCCGGTAGCTTGGTTTGCTCGTTAGAGTAGCCACATTGTCGGTTGAGTTGATGTTCTTTCTTACAGCACGAGTAAGGTACTCCACATTTCTCTAACGCTGGCGATGAACAGTTAAAGTACACGTTAAGCTGCCAGTCTTGATATGAACGGGAACCACAGCAGCCGATTTCAGTCTGCGCCGAGTCGATGAGGAACTGGAGATCTTGTTTTGTTTCGTCGCGGTAAAAGACTATCGCTTCACGTAGCTTCTTGTTGATAGCTTCCTCTAATGGCTGACGGTAAAGATACGCGACAACACCTCCAGCAATGAGCAGCAGTAGAATGATGGCTAAACACGCTGAGAATAGGCCGAGAAGACAAGTATTCTCACGAAGAGAGCCGATACATCCAATAAACGTGAGGAGGAATAGTAAAGAACCAAAAACTACAAACATGATAGCTGGTTGAGTCCAAACATCACTAAAACTGTTGATAACGTCTTTCAGTTCCACGATAAGGTAGATACCAATCATCAAAACTACAGCGGCCATTAACCAAAACAATATATTGATAGCAAATAAAAGATACTTGATACAACGAGACGGTTCTTCGGGTGGAGGGAGGCGACGAACTCGCTTTTGTGATGGACGAATTCTTCGGAAACTTTTGTATGCTCGCTCCATTGTTAGCCAGTGCCTCTATCAGATTCACCACTGAATCATTACAATCTCCAATGGGTAAGTTAGCAACCCTTTTTTTAGTATTCAAGAACAATAATTGTTTCACATGCAAACGTCGTGTATGACCTGCTGGTTGTCTTGATTTATTTTACAAATGAATGACTTTAATATATTCCGTGTTCGATAATGATGATTAATGACGCAGAACATCATTGTTATTTTTAACGTTCTTGATGATATTTGATGATATTTGATTATAAAACTACAAGATTCACTTATAGAATACTGAGTCCGAATTGTTATAGTTAACAGTATAATCATGATAATGTGTTTTATAATCAGATACATCTGCTACAATGATAAAGTTACGTTACTATCGAAAAGAAATATATCAAAATCATTCGTTTGTAAAATAAATATTTACTCTATAAAAACAGTTGGCAATTATGTAGTTGTAAAGTAAATAGAAAGAGTCAATCTGTTGATACTGTGATGTATCTACATATTTCAATTATGTTAGAGTTAGTTTGTTATCGTTCGTGAGGTATGAAAAGCGTTCAAGTGACGCTAACTTGAAACCACTTGAACTTGACGTTAGCTTGTGACGTATGGCTAATTCAATTAACGTTGTCGAATGACACGAAGGGTTTAGCTAGTTTCTCAGTGTCTTCTTCGTCTAAACTGTATGAAAATGTATCTTCCCTCTCGCTCTCATTACGTAAAAACGTTAGTTAGTGCTACAGTTAACTACGCATTTTGGAATGAAGTTTTTGGATATGAATACAATGAATTCTTTACTTTCAATGCCCGATTTGATTTTGTTTTGTCCATGGTTGTCACGTCATTTCACCCTCGCTAATTCAACCAATCAGATTACGCGCTATAAATAGCGTAATTGCCTTTCTGATGACTTTACTAGTATCAAGATGGGCACTTATGAACTTTTGATAAAGTCTGATGACTGTAAGGTATCATGGGATACATCTCATCGAGGGACTGCAAGGTAACATGGGATACATCTCATCGAGGGACTGCAAGGTATCATGGGATACATCTCATCGAGGGACTGCAAGGTATCATGGGATACATCTCATCGAGGGACTGCAAGGTAACATGGGATACATCTCATCGAAAGACTGCAAGGTATCATGGGATACATCTCATCGAGAGACTGAAAGGTATCATGGGATACATCTCATCGAAAGACTGCAAGGTATCATGGGATACATCTCATTGAGGGACTGCAAGGTATCATGGGATACATCTCATCGAAAGACTGCAAGGTATCATGGGATACATCTCATCGAGGGACTGCAAGGTATCATGGGATACATCTCATCGAGGGACTGCAAGGTATCATGGGATACATCTTATCAAGGTGTGTTTGCTAGCGTAAACTGCCAACAGTCCCTACTTCTACGCGAAACTCTGAAACGAGTTTAAAGTAAACGTTTTGGAAGCAAGTGATGTATGGTCTCACCTCATTCCCCGCTCATCCATTACTCCTCTCCTCATTCTCCCGCGGCCAAAACGTCAACTCGGTTTCCAAAAGTTTTCGCGTAAACTGCGAATGTTTTCCAGTCTAATGCGAGCGTTGTTGACGGACACATCAATAACAACATAAACATACAGTTGCTTGAACCCTCATCGTATTTTTTATTATTGTTCTTATTGTGCATTTTTGGTAGAGTGGTCTTTTGGCTATTCTACAGTGCAAGCATCATGTCCGTATGGCCATAAGTGAAAGAAAGCTAATGCTGTACTGTATATTTGTAGATTTCAAGACAGTCCCTCAAGCAACAAAACGGTCAAACGACTACGCATGCGTGGCACAATTTTCACAGCGGTAAATTTACCATTGTACATTTATGGAATTTCGTGCTACAGTGTTGAAGCTGATTTCTAAGAAATTCCCTGAAGATATAAGCTTTTCGTGTACATTACCTTTGTTATATTGTGAAGCTACCATTAATTTACACTTTTCTATTTTTGTTAACATTTTGAGAAAATAGCGATGAAAGTCGTACGTACACTCCATAATTTTTTATAGAGTCCGTACGAATGACAGCTTTGTGTGTTGGATCATTCTACTCTTTTTTGCGCATGCGTAGTCGTTTGAATGATGTATTCTCTCAAGCTAATGTGTCAACGCTCATGTCTCTCCTCATTCCCTCTCGGTCACAACGGAACGCGTTTCCCGGAGTTTTCGTGAAATAGGGACTGTCTTGCAGTCTAGCATAGTCGTATTATCGTACAAATAGGTTTCCATTTCGATTGTCAAAGACTCCACCGTAGTTACCATGACCTTTAACACCATAGAGACCTCGATATGGAACTATGAATATATAAAAACACGATGTTAGTCATCCAATCATCTCCCATTAATAAATTGTTTCCTAGTGCACTGACGTTACGTTCATACTAAATTGAGTTTTCAGCCATTTTCTTCAAGATACTCAATCTTTGAAATATATTCAAACCTGATTTGAAGCTCTATTCCATATCAAAATCATTGGTGACAAATGCCATACATTAGTTTCCGGTGTGCTCACTTCCGGTACGAAGGTGCTATGTCGAGCTCAAAAATACACGAATTTTTCCACTGTTTACCGCCGATCTCAGCTCGTGAATTTAAGTTAACTTGCCTTTCCATTACCAATGGATATAAGCAAAGTATCATGTAAGCTTTGACTTGAAGTAATATGAAAAAGTTTGAGGTGTATTTTGATACGTCAAAAATGTGTTTTTCGAGAGGAGCCGATTTAACAAGGCGTTAATCTATTATTGACTACCTAGCAGCGAATAACTGGTTCTAGCTTCAGTCCCAAAGCTTGAATCATTCTATTACCGCAAAATTTGAAATCTTGAATGACCATCTTTTTTTTGATATATTATAAGTCGACTTTTGTGCGTGACGTTTTTGATACGTCAAATTTGTGCTAAATTACATCATCTATTCTTTCTCGTTTTGATCGTCTATAGGTGAGCGTAGTGTTTACAAGTGTTAGTGTTGTGATGCTAATTTGTCAACCATTTTAACAAAATAATCAGAGGCATGTTGTATTTATAGGTATTTCTAATCTAAGGATTTCAGATATTAGGGTTCCCATTACCGTAACCCCCTGACCTGTAGGCCCTGCAACACATGAAAACCAATAGCAATTTACGAAATGCCGCTACAACTCTCACTTACCATCTATTCCCATGGACGAAATCCATTCTGATCCACATTCATTTGAAACGGTATCAAACACTGAAATAGAACATCAAAACCTGGTTGGTCGTTGCTTGGATAATTTGTTCTTGCTGGCGTTTGTCTGTTTGTCTGTTTGTCTGTTTGTCTGTTTGTCTGCTTGTCTGCTTGTCTGCTTGTCTGCTTGTCTGCTTGTCTGCTTGTCTGCCGCTTGTTGGTTGGTTGGTTGGCTGGTTGGCTGGCTGGTTGGTTGGTTGGTTGGTTGGTTGGCTGGTTGGCTGGTTGGTTGGTTGGTTGGTTGGTTGGTTGGTTGGTTGGCTGGTTGGCTGGTTGGCTGGTTGGTTGGTTGGCTGGTTGGTTGGTTGGTTGGTTGGTTGGTTGGTTGGTTGGTGGGTTGGTGGGTTGGTTGGCTGGTTGGCTGGTTGGCTGGTTGGTTGGTTGGCTGGTTGGTTGGTTGGTTGGTTGGTTGGTGGGTTGGTGGGTTGGTGGGTGGGTGGGTGGGTTGGTTGGTGGGTTGGTGGGTGGGTGGGTGGGTTGGTTGGTTGGTTGGTTGGTTGGTTGGTTGGTTGGTTGGTTGGTTGGTTGGTTGGTTGGTTGGTTGGTTGGTTGGTTGGTTGGTTGGTTGGTTGGTTGGTTGGTTGGTTGGTTGGTTGGTTGGTTGGTTGGTTGGTTGGTTGGTTGGTTGGTTGGTTGGTTGGTTGGTTGGTTGGTTGGTTGGTTGGTTGGTTGGTTGGTTGGTTGGTTGGTTGGTTGGTTGGTTGGTTGGTTGGTTGGTTGGTTGGTTGGTTGGTTGGTTGGTTGGTTGGTTGGTTGGTTGGTTGGTTGGTTGGTTGGTTGGTTGGTTGGTTGGTTGGTTGGTTGGTTGGTTGGTTGGTTGGTTGGTTGGTTGGTTGGTTGGTTGGTTGGTTGGTTGGTTGGTTGGTTGGTTGGTTGGTTGGTTGGTTGGTTGGTTGGTTGGTTGGTTGGTTGGTTGGTTGGTTGGTTGGTTGGTTGGTTGGTTGGTTGGTTGGTTGGTTGGTTGGTTGGTTGGTTGGTTGGTTGGTTGGTTGGTTGGTTGGTTGGTTGGTTGGTTGGTTGGTTGGTTGGTTGGTTGGTTGGTTGGTTGGTTGGTTGGTTGGTTGGTTGGTTGGTTGGTTGGTTGGTTGGTTGGTTGGTTGGTTGGTTGGTTGGTTGGTTGGTTGGTTGGTTGGTTGGTTGGTTGGTTGGTTGGTTGGTTGGTTGGTTGGTTATCGCTATTTGTTGTACATTAAGTTAGTAAAGGAGTATAGTTATGGCATTTGGAACGGGGCGATATAGCAATGGGGCGAGATGGGTCCGAATATACTTTTGTTTTATACTAAGCGTTAATTACTTGTTTTATATATAGGATAGGGCGAGATGGTTTAGTGGACCGGAGGAAGGATGGTTTGGGGCGAGTATAGCCCTAAATAAAGCACCAGTATTCGATTATCAATCGATAACACATACCATAGTGGCCAGCCTGAATGACGTAGCCAGCCTTGATTCCTTTGCAGTTCGACTCCCATTGATAGGGATAGTGATGCGATGCAATGATACGAGGACAAGCACTGCAACAAAAGAAATATTGCTGTTAGAATCAATATCCCTTGGGGGTGGTACTCCAATATATTTGCTAACGGGATATGTACCGCTAGTTAGGATATGTGTTTTTGCCCTGCACCAGGATCAATAATTTTGACAAAACATCGTAGGGGTAATATTTTTGTGTGTCGACTTAGCAAAATATCAACATTCGTTATGAAGACTGAAAAATATGTATAAATTATTTAATTATGAGGCTTTATCAGGTGTACAGCCGTTAGTTAATCATGTGACCTCAGGCCGAGAGAGGCTTTTCCTTCTAACAACTACAATTCCTGTTTCCTACGTGAGACGTAAATTAGAAAATCTTGTTTACGATCAGAAGGTCATGAGCAGTCCGTTATGAAGTGTTTGTTTATTTTTCAACGTGTTATTTGATATTTTTCTTTTACATTTGTTCATAGATTTTCATAGAGTGACAATTCTGATAGTACATATAACAGTGTTTATGACACCCACCTTCCTGTACAAGCCGAGGAAAAGTTGCTGGCTCCCATAACGATCTGAAACAATTCATCTACAGTTAGTAGAATCAAAAAACTAAGCCGTGTTTGATGCAGTCGATTTGCGTACCTGATAGAAGACATCGTAGACAGGGCTGTATTTTACTTGAAGCCTGAATACACCTGGAATGATGACAACCCTCTATGATTAATATACTATGTAATATAGGTAATATAGGGAAATTTGTAACACCGTAAATATAAAAAATATTGACTTAACTGAATTTAAATAGAAACTAGCGAGTAAACTAGTATAGGCTGCGTCGGTGTTTGATATAAACGATAGGTAATAGAATGAAATTCGTAACATCCCCCCCCCCCCCCCCCCCCCCAGGGACGAACTTTTGTTAGTCGTTTCTTATTATTACTTGCCTGGTTCACCTATGATCTGACGTATTTCATCATCTGACAGTTTTCTAGTCTCAGCACCGTCGAATGGAACACAAATAACATCATTCAAACAGTTGTGCTTGTTGGCTTGAAGGTGGTCATGGTTGGCCTTTGAAGCAGTGGCTACTAGGGTCCAACCTCCTCCTACCAAAACACATAGAGGTGACAATGGTGAGTAGTTGTTGTTTTCATAACACCATATTTTTTGATAACGTTTGTCACCCATTAAAACAAGAGCTTACTGCTAATTTTTATTGACTCATCAAAAAATATTTCCGTACGTTTCAGAAACAAAATTAAAGTGCTTTTTGATCGATGTAAAGAGTGTGGAATAACGCTTTGCAATTCTGCAACATTTCAAATCATATCCAGCATTTGTTGCTCAGATGTTTAATAATGATTTGTTCTGCTCTTAATTTGGATGATTAGAGCCGCCATGTTGGTGTACAACTTGTCTACCAATATGGCTGACAAAAGTCTTAGCGCGGTCCAAATCATTGTGTAAATTGATAGATAAACGTTCTCATCAATCGCGATCGAAATTAATTTGATTGTGTTCCTATCAAAAAAGATAGTACTTTCACATAACAGTATAATTTTTTGGGAAAGATATTGTAATTCAAATTTGTTTCATTTAAATTAACAATCGCTACGTACCCCAAAAACAGAAAGCATTATGGTTATATGAAAGTAAACAATACTGTCTTTAACTGCAGAACATGTTTTACAGTACTCAATGTCGACTGACTAAATGCATTATAATGCGCCGATGGATACAAATATGGTGCTCATGTAGTTTAGTGGATTCTTGCCTTACTGATGACAAGATGAGAGAGTGAATGACGTCATTACTTACCGTAGGTCTCCATATCACAGTACACCGTCAAGGCCTGGTCACGTACTAGTATCTCGTAGTTACCACTTTTTGCTGATGGGTTGGCCATCTTGACATCCAAACATGACTGTATTCAATCAATCAAACATAGTCAGTCGGTCAGTCGGTCAGTCGGTCAGTCGGTCAGTCGGTCAAGCACTTAGATTCGTGTTGGTCGGTAGTACATGGTTGGTCGGTATATTGAGTAGCTCGTAATATTGGATCGGTGGCCGGCGGAAGGTCGTTCTACCGAGGTTTTTCTGATACATACCTGCTTCTTGAGCACTTTCTCAGGATTGTCCATGTACAGGTACCCATCATCCTTTGCAAAGTCGTTGTGATTGGATATCTTGTTACCGTTGTTAAGCTCGCAATGCTTGTCGGTTCTTCTATAGTTGATACTAGAACAGTTTCTTTTTTTGATGCATCTCTCCAGGCATTCAGGGCTGTCATTGGCTGCGCTTTGTTCTATCACGTGGTATAGCAGGTGATGTCCTGGAACCGAGTCAATTGATTTGCTGCATTTTTTGGCGGCAAAGGACAGAGGAGCAATCATAATAAGAATTATCAACCGCAACATTTTCTTGTAGCCTAGCAACGATAATAAATATAATGAGCTCGTTTTAATAATTCATTTATTGCTTTATAATTTATTCTTACTTAGTAATAAGTAATGAGGATGCCAACATCAATATTATAGTGGTTCACAGAAGGTTCCTTCTTCTTCTTCTTCCGTATTACCCCGTCTCTTTCTATAAGAAAATCCTTACGGGGGGTCTTAAGAAACAAAACAAAACGTCTAAATAATGAAAAAGACAATAATAATAATAAAATGTCAGACTGTGTTCTCTATTGAGTTCCTCTACGATAAATATTAAAATAGTACAAATCATAAGCTAAGAAGTGTAAAAAGTCTAAATATATAGAAATATGTAATCCAAAAACCTCATCTGCATTAACAAGAAACTTTATTAATAAAATAACAAACTATACTTTATAATTAAAAATTAGCTCTGCTTAATTAGGCCATGCTTAAAAGATGTTAGTAGTACTGGAGTGAATGTTTGAATGACTTTGACCCTATATGTAACTCTTTTTACTTGACGAAACTGACATTTTTGTAACTGTGTTTCATTGACAGTCCAAGCCAAAGCTGAAGAAAATATTTTTTTTTCTTTCTTATCCCCTTAAGGAGATTCCGTAGTAATAGATTTTGACATAACTTTTTATTGAAACTTTGTACAGTTATACTTAAAGACATGGGCATTTCAAAAATAAAATAAAAAAGGGGGGTCACCGTGTTGGTTTTGGCACTAGATCACGTCAAAGTTACTCATTTCGACGGCGCGCGGGAGTAATATTTCGATGTATAAAATGAGAATAAAAGGCGATTAAATGGTACTCTTTTTTGATATTAGGATTGAAATATCAGGTTTTATTTCATCTTAGCACCCCAAATCTTCATTCACACACGAAACTTGGATAGAAAAGTGAACCTGTTAAAAGATAATAGCGATAAAGCAATACTCGAAGTTACTCGAGCGTATCGTTCGCGAACACCTGGGTAGCACAATATTACCACAATTCTTGAAATATCTCGAAATCTGGACATAGATTTTTATTCAAACTCAGATATGTATTTGAAAACGTGGATATCTTTAATTCAATAAAATAAAAAAGATAGGTCACCGTATTCGTTTTGGCGCTATGGCACTTTGAATGTACGAATTGTGATCTTTTAGTAATACCGACATAGCGCGCGCAAGGTGCGCGAGCTGTAGCGCGCGCTCTCGCTGGTCAAATTGTGCGCAGTAGAGCGTGCGCAATGCAAAACTACGGAATGTCCTTAAGACCAGTTATCAAGAGAAACATTAAGAGTCATTGTCTGAGAAAACCATGCAAGGGTTGAAAGATGGGGGTTGGCCGAATCAATTCATACTAACATCATACATAGGTTGGGTGGTAACATGTATAAATATGACAGACTTAGCTTGTCAACCCTTCTCATTCTAGAAATACGACTACCCCTACCCCTCCCCCCAGAAATCACAGTTTTTACCCTTGTAATTTTACCGAAGTTTACGACCTCCTAGAACACTTAAAATGAAACGTATTCTCTTCAAATTTCTTCTGTGTGGAGTTAATACCGTATAGTACTTGTACAAATCAAGATATACTTAAATACTTCCATACGCTCTCTGTAGCCGTTAGAAGTTGTGCACACTCTAAATCGTTGATACGAAAAAGGGTCTTTTTGACCCGCCAAAAAATACACAAACGCGATGCTGAGAGAAACTCAAACCCAAAATCAAACCCTCCTTGCTCCACTGTATCAGAATCAAAAGTAATAGTTTTGGGCCATACAGTTTGAAAGATGATAGAGATGCTCAAATATGTCGAAATTACCTGAAATAAGGCAAAATGGTCCAGATGAGTTCAAAGCGTCATATGTAGTCAATTTCAGGTGTAAAATGAATCCAATTCAGTTTATAGCTAATATTTGCTTTCCGGAAGTGTAGTATGACATGTACTGGAGCTCAAATTGTCGATTTCACTTCTTTTTGTAGCATATTCGCGAGCTTGTAAACAAATCGTCGCCATCTTGGAATCCATTGCCGCGAGAGACTGAGCACTAGCTAGGACACAGGCAGCCCAAGCAAATCACGCAAATTCAGTGGATTTTTTTTCATTTTTTTTTTTTTTTCATTAAAATGTTACTAAACTTTGTCTGTAGTTATTGTGATGTATCTAAATACTTTTTGGATGATTTTTGGCTACTTTTAGGCCATATTTATAATTTCTCCCCCACTAGTAATATTTTTCGGGGATAAATTGCCGATGAATTAAAGTGAAGGTAATGTCCACTCGAGTCGCCTGCCTTGTGTAAATAAAACTAGCCAAAAATCATTCAAAAAGTACTTAAATACATCACAATAACTACAGACAAAGTTTAGTAACATTTTATTGCAAAAAAAAAACAAATGAAAAAAAATCCACTGAATTTGCGTGATTTGCTTGGGCTGCCTGTGTCCTAGCTAGTGCTCAGTCTCTCGCGGCAATGGATTCCAAGATGGCGACGATTTGTTTACAAGCTCGCGAATATGCTACAAAAAGAAGTGAAATCGACAATTTGAGCTCCAGTACATGTCATACTACACTTCCGGAAAGCAAATATTAGCTATAAACTGAATTGGATTCATTTTACACCTGAAATGGACTACATATGACGCTCTGAACTCATCTGGACCATTTTGCCTTATTTCAGGTAATTTCGACATATTTGAGCATCTCTATCATCTTTCAAACTGTATGGCCCAAAACTATTACTTTTGATTCTGATACAGTGGAACAAGGAGGGTTTGATTTTGGGTTTGAGTTTCTCTCAGCATCACGTTTGTGTATTTTTTGGCAGGTCAAAAAAACCTTTTTTCGTATCAACGATTTAGAGTGTGCACAACTTCTAACGGCTACAGATAGCGTATGGATGTATTTAAGTATATCTTGATTTGTACAAGTACTATACGGTATTAACTCCACACAGAAGAAATTTGAAGAGAATACGTTTCATTTTAAGTGTTCTAGGAGGTCGTAAACTTCGGTAAAATTACAAGGGTAAAAACTGTGATTTCTGGGGGGAGGGGTAGGGGTAGTCGTATTTCTAGAATGAGAAGGGTTGACAAGCTAAGTCTGTCATATTTATACATGTTACCACCCAACCTATATTTGATGTTAGTATGAATTGATTCGGCCAACCCCCATCTTTACAGGTCTTTTGATTTTGCATGGTTTTCTCAGACAATGACTCTTAAGATGTCAAGGTGAAAACATGAAAACAGTTTTGAATTAGCCAGCATGACAAATTGAACTGTTTTGCATACCTTCGCAGGGTCCTCTCAGAATTATATGTTTCGATTCTCTATATACGCAAAACCTAAAAACTGAGCGCTTTCAATGCGAGTAGTTTAAAAACGTTTAGGTCAAAAGGTTTTTACTAATTATAAAACGATTATAGTTTTTAAGTTATGGCCCGAGGTATCATGTTACTTGAAGTTTTAACAAGAATTTTAATTTTAAAAGTCAGCTTTTAAACACATTTACTCAAGAATGAAACATTTTATCAAAAAAGTAAGACACGGTTTGGAAGAAAAGTATATATGCTGATCGAGGTCTGATCTATTAAATGACAGCGAAGTAGAAAGAACTTTTTGACCTTTGGTGTATCTACGCAGGTCTAATTAAAAATCTATTTTGTATTTCTTATTTCTTCCGATCCTCTCGCAATTTTAGTTATATATTCAAAGTCTTAGCATCATTTTATAAACCTTTCCTATTTTTTACTCTATTAATTTTTTCTATACTTGTACAATATATTCGTGATATACTCACACACTAATTATAGCTGCCCACGTTAATCAGGCCTGCCACGGGTCCTTAAGTCGCCGTTATTTGATGCGACTTAGTGCGATTTAAGCGTTTTAAGGCGAGTTTAGAAAAAATATAGGAAAATCAGGGGCAAAGTAGGGAAATTTAAAGCGATTTTGTGTGATTTAGGGCGATTTAACGCGATTTAAGGCAACTTAAGGACACGAGTCAGGCCGTTACAAACTAATATCTATCATCTTGAAGTTAGATCATGCCTGCAATAAATGCAGCGATATTGCGGCGAGCGTCGTATTAAAAAGGAGCGAAAAGTAGTAAAAAAAAAGTAATTACGTATCGAAACATTTTGAAACTATAAGTGGAATATTAAGCTTTATTTTTTTCCAAAACACTGACAGAATGCGATAACCGACTGAGAGAAAATTAAAAGCTACGTGGCGAGCATTGGTTGTTTTTGCAAACAATTTTGACAAGCAAAAGTTGAGAAAATCAAATCAATATTGCAAAAACTCACGAGAGAATACACGAGAATACACAAAAGGTTGTGAGAATACACCAAGTTTTTTTTTCTAATTTTCTAAAGAATATAAAGCTCGTTCACATACCTCAATAATAGTTAAAAAATATATTTGCAATTTTTATCTTTCCTTGTAAACAACACGGCGGTGAATTGAGCTATCTTTTGATGAGATATATCGTTTTTCAGTCACTTTTAAAATGCTATAATGATTCACGATTTGCTTGATTCAAAGTCCTGTCAGTGATCCTAAGTGCTTTTATCTTTCATCTTCTTCATAGTACGACACAGACAAATTAATTCGTTCACCAGTTGACGGTGACTATGATTAAATTTCTTATTTCTTATTATTTATCGAAAAATAAGCTTTAGTAGGCGTCCACAAACGTCCGACGAATTGCAACTCGTTTCAACATCCATCGTGGTTCACTTTCAGGTTGTTTGTGTCAGCTAAAATCCTTTGTAAAACTTGTTTTTTGTTTCTTGACTTTCTTTGATGTTGAGATATAAACATAAACATATAAACTTAAAACGATCTTTGATTTGGAATGATGAAGAAATCTCCAGTAATTTTAATATTTTGGCATTCAATTTTCTGTAAGTTTGTTGAGGCAGCCATCGCATGCTGAATGAAAATCGGTTTCTGACAGCCCGCTCTTTTTCAGTAAAACTACTTGGAAGCCATTTGAAAGCAACGCACGTCGTAAAATATCAAAAACATTAATAGAGAGAGAATATTAAAAAAAATAAGTTATCTACCGGCTAGAGGTTGGTCTGTATAGTGAAAGACTAAGACCTCGGGCAGTTTTTCACTACACTTTTCACTAAATAACATATCTTTAATTTTCCGCTACAATAATTTATATAATGAATATAATCGAGATAAGTTCGGGGAAAAGGAAAAGGGATGAAAAAACTGGACGCTTTGGCAAATTTTCATGCAGTCATCAGACGAAAAAAACATTAAAAAGACGACCGATGGTAGACGAGACGGTAGCGATATTTATGAAAACAGTCCCACAATGCACTTATGATGACGAATTTCTTTACTTAGTCGGGAGGGGACCGGAAAGAAATTGTCTTATGATGATCTTCGGACGGCAAAGTTTACCACACGATAACTTTTTAAAACGCCCGGTAACCCCAATTTTTTTACAACTTCAATTATTAACAACATGTTAAACAATTGTTTTGATGTAAAATTTCGAAAAAGCAACTGATTTTGGAATGGAAAATCGACAAAATTTCGAATTTTCTGAACCTCATAAAATGCAAGTTGCGATGTTAAAAAAATCATATTTCACTACTAACTTTTGAAAATACGTTAAAAAATATATATTCCTATTAGAAAATTACTTGTTGATTCTTTACCGCTATCAAAGAGATGTTTCAATGAAAATCTTTTGAAAAACATTTTTATTTGTCGATGCCGGTAAAATCGTGACGTCAGCCATATTTAAGACTCATTATTTCTCTTAACTGCCCGGTGACCCCACCTTTTTTAGCCAGATTTGAAGAACCCTTTAAAGGGTTAAAACAACTCACATAGTTGTTAGAAGAATACATTACTTTTTAATTAGTAGGCCCCGTCCTTAAACCAATCGTTTTTCTTCCGTATCAACTAGTACAAGCGTACTAGATTGGAACTAGCGAGTAAACTAGTATAGGCTGCGACGGTGTTTGATATAAACGTTAGGTAATAGAGTGAAATCTGTAACACCGTAGAAAAATGTTAACTTAACTTTACTGACTAAAGGACTAAAGAGAAATCTGTATTTATTAGAAGTAAAATAAGATGTGTATATGAAATACTTGCCTGTTATATGATTAGTCACTGTAATCCCATATTACTTGAATGAGAAATAAACTACGGTTTTCCGTCTTTGAAGTGTATTGGAACTTTCCACGACGTGAAACATGCAACTAAAGCACTGGGCTTTAATTTGCCGATATCATTTCTCTCTACTTTGCATTTTCTAAAACTACTGACCAATGAGCGTGTCCGAAAGAGCAATAACTGTAACTGTAAGCGTTTTAGCCTTGGAGCGACCAAATAGGGCGTGAAAGTGCGAATTTAGCGAAGCGATAGGTTTCACGCTCAGGGCGTCACGACCACTGACTAATGTGCTTTTAGACGAGTTTACGGGCGATTTTACTGGATCGGCAACAACAACGACTCCACAAACCACGCAACCACAAACGAACGGGAACGTAGATTTATTGAAGCTGACTAATTTGATACCGATACGTAAACTGCAATACAATATTGTAACGATTTCGAATTAAAAACTAATTACAAAGTATATGAATTAAAAGCTACAATTAACAACTTTCATGAATAATACACATCAATAATAAGTAATAACATAATCATAGTATAACAATATATCAATTCATTCTAGTGGCGTTGGGGCGGTGCCCTGCACATTTGTAAGTATAAATCAACTAAAATACTTTGATAAAGCTAAATAAAGATTCGATATAAAACATATATTATCACATTGCTAACAATAGTAGCAGATAGACTAGTAATTTTTTCAATGAATGAACAAATCGTCGTGAAAAGCATAAACTATAGGAAAAGTGTACAAAACTTTCTAATTCTTAAACTTGAACAAAAGTACGTACTTTAAAGCTCTTGAAACTTAGTTAAACAAAGCTTTAGCTAATAATATATCAAAGGGTACTTACATATCGATCCCGCTTGCCTCTAAAGAGCCAAAGATTGACCAAAAACGTGTTCCAAAAACGAAGACATTACTTGACACACCTTTACGATTGATACTTAACTAAAGAACTGGCTAAAAAGGACGCTAATGGCCCTTATATATGCGCGTCATGACGCTAAAGTTTCTTATTACTAAGCTAACAAACAAACATAAACATAATGTAACTATGTATTGTAACTAGGATTAAAATATAATTGAATTAATTAAATCATGATAACGCGAATTAAAGAGACGTCCTTTACACTCCTCCCTTGAAATAATAATATTTCACTAATCTAAAATCTAAACTATAATTGTCAATCAAAATGTTCATATATGTCGATCATGAGAGTAATCTCACAGTTCATTGTTCAAGGAGGTGCACGTGATGGCTCCTCCCCGTTACTTACTGTACAGCTCGCATCAGTAGGACTAGCTTCTGCACAGGACGCTCCAAATACCGCAGTGGAGCGCGTCTTTTGCCATCTTTGTCCAAGCAGCTATCCGCAAGAGCTACTTGGACCTTGCGCACTAGACCATCGGAGCTTGGGTACGTCGTAGAGACTCTAGCTAGCTGCCAATTGTTACGTGGCGTGTCTTTGTCTTTGATGATGACGACGTCGTCGACCTGAAGGTTTCTTCGTGGGTGCGTCCACTTCTGTCGTTGCTGTAGACTGACTAAGTACTCCTTTCTCCAGCGGCACCAGAACTCGTTTGCTAGATGTTGCACGCGTCTCCAGCGTCTCGTACAGTAGAGGTCTGCAGACTGGAAGGAACCTGGTGGGGCGAGCAGAACTCTCGATTTCATCGTCAATAGATGGTTTGGCGTTAAAGCACCAGGCGACTGTGGGTCTGCAAGCTGGTCGACTGTAAGGGGGCGACAGTTTACAATGGCTTCCGCTTCACACATAAAAGTGCGCAGAGACTCATCGTCGAGCTGAGCTGCGTTGCTTTGGAGCAGGGACGATAAGACGTTACGCACTGTCCTAATCTGCCGCTCCCATGCTCCTCCCATGTGGCTTGCTGATGGTACGTTCATCTTGAATTCCACCCAGTCGCAGTTGTCTTTTAGCAGTTTTGTCTTAATTACGTCTTGTTTCATCTCGGCAAGTGCTTCTCTTAACTCCCTTCGAGCACCGACGAAGTTGGTGCCTTGATCACTCCTCAGTTGACGGATTGGACCACGACGACTTACAAAACGCCTGTAAGCGTTTATGAAGGAGGCTGTGTCGAGGCTGTTGGCGACTTCAAGGTGTATGGCCCTTGAAGCCATACAAGTAAACAGGACGCCATACCGTTTGACTTCCTTTCGACCTATTTTGACTGTGAATGGTCCAAAATAGTCGACTCCGCAGCTTGTAAAGGGTGGTGCGCTCTCAAGACGATCTTTGGGTAGATCTGCCATTCTTTGTTCTTGAAGAGCACCACGGAGCCGTTGACACTTGACGCACGATACAATCATGTTGCTGACGGCGGACGATCCTCCGGTTATCCAAAATCCATTGGACCTGATCTCATTCAGCGTCATTCCCTTTCCTTGGTGCTTTACGCGCTCATGGAAATGTCTGACGATCAGGGACGTAACATGGCATTTCCGTGACAAAATAACTGGGAACTTGATCTTGTCAGCTTGACTTGCATACCTTAGACGTCCACCAACACGTAATAGACCATCGTCATCTAGGAATGGATTTAGCTTGAACAGCACACTACGAGACTTTACAGTAGCTTGTCGGACAGTGGCAGATCCTCTCTCGTCGGGAACTTCTTTCTTTGCTTTCTTTAACTCAGCTATCTCTTCTTTAAAGGCATCAGATTGCATTGCTCGAACAATCACACACTCGGCTGCATCCAATTCATCTACAATTAGCTGTGCTGGTTTGAGTTGACGACGTTTTTCTACTCTCTCCTTAAGTATCTTGACATACCTTATGCATAGAGCAACGGCTTTCTTAGCCCTATGCCAATCAGAGAATTGCTGCAATCTCTCAATAATAGAAGGCTTGCTCATGGCTGTGGTGGCAGTCGCCATGGCAACGGACTTCTTTACTTCCGGGTCACCTGGAGGGAGTTCGAAGCTGCTGTTACTTGTGTCACTGCTTGACCGCTTACATTCTTTCTCCCACAGAAATGCTGGTCCAAGGATCCAACGAGAGTTTGGTAGTTCTTCCGCTTTCATTCCTCGGGAGGCCTCGTCAGCAGGATTCTGCTTCGTGTCGATGTATCTCCATTGATCTGCTCGAGTATTTTCTTGAATTTCTTGAACTCTATTGGCGACGAAAACATGGAAACGTCTGCTCTCGTTACTAATATAGCCAAGTACTACCTTGCTATCTGTCCAGTAGAAGTCTTCATCTATCGTATACTCTAGTTGTTGATGTATCTGTTGACTTACTCTGACTGAACAGACTGCTGCGGTGAGTTCAAGGCGTGGTATGGTAACGGTCTTTAGGGGGGCTACTCTTGATTTACCGGTGACGAAAGCGCAGTGGATCTTGTTGTTCTCATCTACTAGTCTCAGATAGCTACATTGCCCGTAACCTATCGTGCTTGCGTCGGAAAAGTTATGTAACTCTGCCTTGACAACGCGGCCAAAGTCTTTGGGCTTGAAGCATCTTGGGATGAGAAGACTCTTTAACTGTATGAGCTCTGTTCTCCACTTCTCCCATCTCATTTTGACGTCTGCAGGGATGGGATCATCCCAACCGAGGTCTTGGCGGCATAGTTCTTGTAGTATTGACTTCCCTTCCAGCATAAGTGGTGCTACAAAACCGATCGGGTCGAATACCGAGCTAACTGTTGATAATATCCCACGTCGAGTGCACGGTTTATCTTGCAATACAATTGTGAACATGAACGAGTCGGATTCTACGCACCATTGAACACCGAGCGTGCGCTCTAATGGAAGCGAGTCAAGGTCTAAGTTTAATGCTTTGATGCCATCCGCCCGGTCAGGCTCGGGGATGTTCTTTAGTACTTCTTTGTCGTTGGAGACGAACTTGTGTAGCCTAAATCCCCCTTTGTCGCACATATTCTTTACATTATGGACGAGTTTGATGGCTTGCTCGGCTGTAGGAACTGACTTTAGGCCGTCATCGACGTAAAAGTTGTTGCGCAACAAGTCTGCTGTAGCAGTGCCAAATTCACTTTCGTAGTCGTTCGCTGTCTGCTTCAGCGCGAAATTTGCGCAGCCAGGCGATGAGGTAGCACCGAATAGATGGACTGTCATGCGGTACTCTTGAGGTTCTTGCGAAGTATCACCGTCGTCCCACCATAGGAAGCGTAGCAAGTCGCGGTCTTGTTCGTCAACTTTCACCTGGTGAAGCATCCCTTCTATGTCACAAGTAAAGGCTACAGGCTCTTGACGAAATCGATGAAGTACTCCGACAAGACTGTTAGTTAGGTCGGGTCCTTGAAGTAGATGTTTGTTTAGGGATTCATTCTTGAACTGCGCAGCACAGTCAAAGACGACGCGTATCTTGTTTGGTTTCTTCGGGTGATAAACACCATGATGTGGAATGTACCATACTCGTTCGTTGTTACTGGTAGATGGCTCGTGGACTCTCTCTGCAAATCCACTGTCGATAACCTTTGACATAAAGGCTACATAGTCATCGCGAAAGGAAGAATTACGAGCGAACTTTTTCTTTAGATATCCCAGACGATGGAAAGCCATTTGACGATTGTTAGGGAGACACACATCTTTATTCTTTAGAGGTAGAGGGAGTTCGTAATGACCATCGTCGCTGTGATGAATTCCTTTCTCAGCAATCTGTAGGAACTTCCTATCTTCCTTTGAAGTGTTGTGCAGTGACGTTTTCTTGTGTTCAGCGAAGTCTAACTCGAACATCTGGTTAATCATGGAGGGTTGTATAATCTCCTTGGCTTGAGTTTGGAGAACGATGCTTACGCTATCTCCAGTCTCTGGAAGTACTTCACGCGCTATGATCGCGTGACACGACGACGACGACATTGACGTTTTGCTGTCACTGAATGCGGGTACACTGACTGGTCCGACTATGCACCATCCAAGCAATGTTCGTACGGCGTAGGGATCATCGCTCTTACCAGTTATCACTTCCTTTGGTTTAAGTGCCTTTGGGCAGTTGCATCCAATCAAAAGACCAATGTCGAGGGTTTCGTCAAACCTTTCGATTTTGTCTTGTATTCGTTGTAGGTGAGGCCATCGTCTCGCTATTTCGGGTGTTGGGACTTGATCTTTTCGTGATGGAATGCGCTCTCTTGTGTATGTTTTAGGAAGTTCAACCTTGGCGCCTCTATCGAGACGTTCTACTATAAGGCCGTCGATCCTTGAAACGTTGATCACTTCTCGACCCAGCATAGTGCTCAGGCTTAATCTCGTTTCGACTCCTTCGATTCCTAGTGTTTTTTGTACTTTTTCAGTGACAAAAGTTGTATCGCTTGCGTCATCTAACAGGGCATACACCTTAATCTCTTGCTCTGGGTTGTCTTTATGGTGTAAAGTTACTGGGACGATCTTTGAGTTAGTGACTGTGATGCTTGGTTTCTTGTCTGCAGAATGTATAGATGCGCTCGAAGACGCGTTAGTGTTGGCAGACTCTGTTACTGTTGAGTTTGAATTACTTGTAGAGATGCCAGGCTGAGTGTTGTCTAAACGAAAGGACTGGGTATCAGAATTGGAATTCTTGTCTGCTCTTGGCTTTGGTTTAGCGCCATGCAGTAGGGTGTGGTGACGTTTTCCACACTCCCCACATGACGACTTGGATGGACAGTTAGCAGATAAGTGTCCACTTCTAAAGCATCGGAAACACAGTCTGTTCTTGCGGATGACGTCACTTCTCTCTTCTAGTGAGCTCTTGACAAACGCGTTACACTTAGCAATGTCGTGTCTACCATTGCACAATGGACATGGCTGGTCTGTCGGCGCTGAAGTAGGACGTGTATAGGCTGCATTTACACTTGCATTTGTTGAAGTTGCGAATGACTGTCCGGATTGAGGCCTGTTACTGACTCTGTTCTTATAGTTATCTCTGTGATGGTTCGGCTTCGTTATACCGGCGTTCTTCCTGCGTTCCTTCATGAGAGCTTCGGGTGAAAACACTGGATCATTCGCTAATTCAGCTTCTTGCTTGACGAATTGGACGAAATCACTGAAAGATGCCGGCTTTCCTGACTTGGCTCGGCGATCATGCGCGTGGCGACACCATTTCACCCCCGAGTACGAAGGTAACTTGGCAGAAATTTGCATAAGAGTGTGTGTGGAATCGAGCTCTGACATCGATTGCATGGTTTCCATTGCAGTTTTAGCTTTGACGAGAAAATCAGAGAAATCGAGAATTCCAGCACTGTCTCCATCACGTATCTGTGGCCAACCCCTTAGGCGAGACTTGTACGATTCAGCGACATGTACGGGATTGCCATAGCGACTGTCTAGCAACTTACGAGCTTCTCCATAGGCTTTGTCAGAGTTCATCGCTAGAAAACCCTTGACAACGGCATTTGCCTTTCCTTCAGTGTATTTGTCGAGGAAGTAGATACGATCACGCTCTGACGGTACTTTAGAGGAGATTAGAGTGTCGAAGGCGGTGATGAATGCTGGGTAATCGAAGGGATCGCCAGAGAACACTGGTGGCTCTTTAATTGGTAGATGTACAATTTTTTGTAAGTTTACTATTTCCTTTAAAGCTGTTTTCATATCCGTCAGGTCTAGTGGGTTTTGAACTTCGTCGACCTCTTCGTTTGAAATGTCTTGAGGCAGCTTTGGAGACTTGATTGAGTACTTAGGCTCGTACGGCGAAGCTTTCGAACTCAACTTTGTTGCGGCAGTCTTGAACCGTTTCTCGTCCTTAGTGTCGTCAAGATCATACTTTTCTTCGCTCGCTTTTCTTTCCTCATCTACCATTTTTTCTAACACTTGTTGTTCGGCATTGGCTAAGGCAATTTCTTTTTCTAAATGCATACGTGCAAATTCGTTTTCTCTTTCAAGAAATTCCATTTCGACCTTCAATTTGGCTGTTTTTGCCGCTGCATCAGCTATGGCTTGTGGTACGGAAAGAGCAGATGATCTACGCGAGCTTGTTTTCGATGAGCGAGATTTTCCACTTGATCTACGTGACTCGGCGTCAGACATCACGGACTTTGTTCGATATGATGCTCTATCAAAGGCTTGAATTTTTTCGCAAATTCTTAGCCTACACTCTATATACTCACGGTCTCTTATATCGAACCAGCGGTAGGATTGCTCCTTTTCTGTATCCGTGGCTAAGACAACATCGTAAGCTCGTTGCGCCTCATTGAACTTGTCTTTCAACAGGTCCAATTTGTGTCTTTCCGACTCGAGTAGCTCTACATTGCTTAATGGGTGGTCGTTCAGTTCCTTTATCGAGTCAATTTGCCGTCTTAATTGTTTGTAGGCCAAATCTCTATTTTTATATTTCATTTCTGTAAAGAAGACCTTTCCTCTCTCGGATAGTTTGGTTTTCCGTTTATTTGGATCATTTCTGACACTCCAATCGCCGACCACTGATCGGGCGGTGACGCGTGCCTCTGGCAAGATGTTATCGTTTTCGTGGCGATGCAAGAATGTCAAGTCTTCCGGTGCGGATACAATGCTCATGTTTGTTGTGTACAGATATGCACTAAACAGATACGAATTCGTTATTCAAAAACGAAAGTTCTTCAATCAATGGTTTAGAGAGCTACGATATTTTACTGTAAGCGTTTTAGCCTTGGAGCGACCAAATAGGGCGTGAAAGTGCGAATTTAGCGAAGCGATAGGTTTCACGCTCAGGGCGTCACGACCACTGACTAATGTGCTTTTAGACGAGTTTACGGGCGATTTTACTGGATCGGCAACAACAACGACTCCACAAACCACGCAACCACAAACGAACGGGAACGTAGATTTATTGAAGCTGACTAATTTGATACCGATACGTAAACTGCAATACAATATTGTAACGATTTCGAATTAAAAACTAATTACAAAGTATATGAATTAAAAGCTACAATTAACAACTTTCATGAATAATACACATCAATAATAAGTAATAACATAATCATAGTATAACAATATATCAATTCATTCTAGTGGCGTTGGGGCGGTGCCCTGCACATTTGTAAGTATAAATCAACTAAAATACTTTGATAAAGCTAAATAAAGATTCGATATAAAACATATATTATCACATTGCTAACAATAGTAGCAGATAGACTAGTAATTTTTTCAATGAATGAACAAATCGTCGTGAAAAGCATAAACTATAGGAAAAGTGTACAAAACTTTCTAATTCTTAAACTTGAACAAAAGTACGTACTTTAAAGCTCTTGAAACTTAGTTAAACAAAGCTTTAGCTAATAATATATCAAAGGGTACTTACATATCGATCCCGCTTGCCTCTAAAGAGCCAAAGATTGACCAAAAACGTGTTCCAAAAACGAAGACATTACTTGACACACCTTTACGATTGATACTTAACTAAAGAACTGGCTAAAAAGGACGCTAATGGCCCTTATATATGCGCGTCATGACGCTAAAGTTTCTTATTACTAAGCTAACAAACAAACATAAACATAATGTAACTATGTATTGTAACTAGGATTAAAATATAATTGAATTAATTAAATCATGATAACGCGAATTAAAGAGACGTCCTTTACAGTAACCAATAAATCTTGATACATATTTAATGATTTGCAAGTTGTATTGTTTTTTATATTCTTCTTTATACATGCATTATTGTAAAGTAGAAACGCGGCTCAAGTTTTGAAATCATATTTAATTAATAATAATAATTATTATTTTCTACATCGAAGAGAGCGACAATTATGACAATAATAATAATATTTTATACGTTTACATTTACATTTACCTGCGAAACTCTGAAACGAGTTTAAGGTGACTGGCTACTTTTGGAAATAATGTTAAACTAATAATTTTTAACTTTTCTTTAAACTACGATTTTTTAATGTGAAATTTAATGCTGATTCCAAAAATAAATGCTATATAAATGAATATAATGGGGTGTCCCGAGCTCAATTCCGAGATAATCAGCATTTAATGAACGCCTACGCGCGAGATTTTGAAGAAAAATCTGCGAAAACTGAAGCGATATGAAAAAAATCACAACTTATATGAAAATAGCTTTTTCATACTATATCAAGCACAAATGCCGGCACTATGCCAAAAGCCGAATATTCGTCCCGAATACGTTTGAATACGGATACGAATACTTAAAGTATTCAATGGTCTTCGGGAGTATGCAAGCCCGCATGACGTCTCGTCAGCCAAGAATCATGCGACTCGAACTCAGACTAATTTTCCATATTCGACCAAAATATTCCCGACTGACGCGACGTCAGATATTCGCATAACCTTGAATACTCAACGTGTTCGAGTCGAATACTGCATTTTCGTCGAGAAATATTCCAGAATACTCCTTGAATACTCAAAGTATTCCAAACAATACTGCATTTTCAGCAATTGTTAAGTAACAATAAAATGGTTCTAATAACGAGTGTAGCATTTAATTTTTTAATTGCAGTAAAAAGCAGTAAAATAATAAATGTTTAACAATAACTTCTTAAATAATGATGATTTAACTGTACATCATATATCATATCTAATAGATCAGAGTAGTTTCACATAAGCTGCTTCTTATATGCTAATGGGCTCGTTGACAAGAAATATAACGAATTCACGTGCATATACGTTGTTACAATATAGAAAAAAACATGAACTTTACAGACTTTTTAAAATTGTTTCTACTGTAACAACGTATGCACGTGAATTCGTTATATTTGTCAACGACCTCATTAGCATACAAGAACCGGCTTATGTGAAACTACTAACAATGAAATTCTCATTCTTGTCAACGATTAATGTATTCTTTATATAGAAAATGAAGAAGTAATGTAAAAATTTTGGATAACTTCCCAATAATTTGCTTAAAAATTCCAATTACTACTATTTGTAATTGAATAAAAAAAATGTTTTGAAGATCATTTGAGATCTTAATTAATCTCAATGCATTGAATATCATAAATATTTATTATACTTAAGATGGTTTGAATGGCTGAAATGCACTATAATTTTTCGATTTAGATCAATTCATATTTGATATTAAAACATTTCTATCAATAAACTTCGCCATTTTTGTTGCGAAATGTCATATAAAATCAATGAATTTGTCGTAAGTATTAAGTCCGCCATTTTCGATCGCCATATTGAAATAAGATATCATCTAACTGTTATGAAATTGAGACCCTTTGAAACTCATCGAAATCTTCTCGATTTTCAAGCCAAGATTCGTGAGTTATTCACTGGTTATTAACACTCGAGAGCGGCACCACGTAAAGATTAAGCATCTAGAGACCGGTTTCGGTCGTAAAACATTTCTTTCCTACGAAAAATTTGAAGTTATTTCAAGTAACAAGAAGAGATGTTGTTGTATGGATGGGCGTCCTGCTGGTTTGTAATCTGCGCATGTGCTATACCCGTTACTATGAATTACGTCATTTGTTGTATTGTTTTTTTTTTTCATTCTTCTTTAATGAATGGATTCACACATGCATTATTGAAAAGTAGAAACGCGGCTCAAGTTTTGAAATCACATTTAATTAATAATAATAATTATTATTTTCTACATCGAAGAGAGCGACAATTATGACAATAATAATAATATTTTATACGTTTACATTTACATTTACCTGCGAAACTCTGAAACGAGTTTAAGGTGACTGGCTACTTTTGGAAATAATGTTAAACTAATAATTTTTAACTTTTCTTTAAACTACGATTTTTTAATGTGAAATTTAATGCTGATTCCAAAAGTAAATAGAATATAATGGGGTGTCCCGAGCTCAATTCCGAGATAATCAGCATTTAATGAACGCCTACGCGCGAGATTTTGAAGAAAACCTGCGAAAACTGAAGCGATATGAAAAAATTCTTTTTTTTTTTTTTTTTTTTTTAATTTTTAATTTTATTTTAATTAACGACACACACAAAATTTACACTTAAAGAGTGTCGCAATAAATGTGACACACTAGAAGACACACACAAAAAATATTTACAAGTAAAGAGAGCCACAATAATTGTGACTCACGAGAAGATAAAAGTTTTTACAATAATTGAAGTTTCAATGAAATAAGTTTATAATTAACTATATATATATACACACAAACAAACACAATCACTCAACAACGTACTATATATTACTATACTAATGGCATTTAATTAACATACATATAACACAACTACAACACAATTCTACGTCTGCTACATAGGACTTGTTCTATCTAAGGCAATAGTTTTTTCAATTTATTGTACTTTTTTAGATGTATATCTATTTTTCCATGACTTTTTGCAATTTCGTATTCGATATTTTCGTATTCTTGCAATTTTGATTTGAAATTTGCTATATTGGGAACCATTCCTCTGGTTCTACAGTTAACTATTGTGAATTTATATAACAAAAATAGAAATTCTTCCATTTTATCGTTAACTCCTCCTAAGATAATATTACTTATATTTAATTTTGGTAGGTTTATATTCCCCGAATATGAAAAAATTCATATTTTTCTTTCAACTAGGCATAACAAAAGTATAGAGTCCCGCTCAAAATTCGAGGGTTTTGCCCTGTTGAAGCTCAAAACGTACGTGTATGGTTCCTATATAACATTTTGTATTTTTTTCAGCGGTTTTTGTGCACGCGCACATCGTTGGCTCAAATCGAACGTTCAAAAGCGTTCAAAAGTAGCCAGCCACCTTAAAGTAAACGTTTTGGAAGCACGTGACGTATGGTCTCGCCTCACTCCCCGCTCATCCATTACTCCTCTCCTCATTGTCTCGCGGCCAAAACGTCAACTCGGTTTCCGGAAGTTTTCGCGTAAAAGTAGGGAATGTTTTCCAGTCTAATGCGAGCATTGTTGACGGACACATCAATAACAACATAAACATACAGTTGCTTGAACCCTCATCGTATTTTTTATTATTGTTCTTATTGTGCATTTTTGGTAGAGTGGTCTTTTGGCTATTCTACAGTGCAAGCATCATGTCCGTATGGCCATAAGTGAAAGAAAGCTAATGCTGTACTGTATATTTGTAGATTTCAAGACAGTCCCTCAAGCAACAAAACGGTCAAACGACTACGCATGCGTGGCACAATTTTCACAGCGGTAATTTACCATTGTAAACATTAGGAATTTCGTGCTACAGTGCCGTTTGAAGCTGATTTATATTACCTGAAGATATAAGCTTTTTGTGTACATAGCCTTTGTTATATTGTGAAGCTACCATTAATTTTGAGAAAAAAGTGATGAAAGTCGTTTTTTTATAGAGTTCGTACGAATGACAGCTTTGTGTGTTGGATCATTCTACTCTTTTTTGCGCATGCGTAGTCGTTTGAATGATGTATTCTCTCAAGCTAATGTGTCAACGCTCATGTGCGTTTCCCCGGAGTTTTCGTGAAAGTACTGTCGTGCGCATAGTCGGTTTGTCACGTGCAATTATCGAACAAATAGCTTTCCATTTCGATTGTCATAGACTCCACCAGAAGAGCTAACACCTTTATTAACACCATAGAGACCTCGATATGGTACTATGAATACATAAAAACACTGTGTTAGTCAACCAATCATTAGGTTCATAGTAAATAGAGCTATCAGCCATTTCCTTCAAGATACTCAATCTTTGAAATATATTCCAACCTGATTTGAAGCTCTATTCCATATCAAAATCATTGGTGACAAATGCAATACATTAGTTTCCGGTGTGCTCACTTCCGGTACGAAGTTGCTATGTCGAGCTCAAAAATACACGAATTTTTCGATTGTTTTTCGCCGATTTCTCGTGAATTTAAGTTAACTTGCCTTTTTATTACCAATGGATATAAGCAAAGCATCATGTAAGCTTTGACTTGAAGTAATATGAAAAAGTTTGAGGTGTATTTTGATACGTCAAAAATGTGTTTTCCGAGAGGAGCCGATTTAACAAGGCGTTAATCTATTATTGACTACCTAGCAGCGAATAACTGGTTCTAGCTTCAGTCCCAGCGCTTGAATCATTCTATTAACGCAAGATTTGAAATCTTGAATGATCCATCTTTTTTTTGATATATTATAAGTCGACTTTTGTGCGTGACGTTTTTGATACGTCAAATTTGTGCTAAATTACATTATCTATTCTATCTCGTTTTGATCGTCTATAGGTGAGCGTAGTGTTTACAAGTGTTAGTGTTGTGATGCTAATTTGTCAACCATTATAACAAAAGAATCAGAGGCATGTTGTATTTATAGGTATTTCTAATCTAAGGATTTCAGATATTAGGGTTCCCATTACCGTAACCCCCTGACCTGTAGGCCCTGCAACACATGAAAACCAATAGCAATTTACGAAATGCCGTTACAAGTCTCACTTACCACCTCTTCCCATGGACGAAGTCCATTCTGATCCACATTCCCTTGATTGGGTATCAAACACTGAAATAGAACATCAAAACCTGGTTGGTCGTTGCTTGGATAATTTGTTCTTGCTGGCGTTTGTCTGTTTGTCTGTGTGTCTGTTTGTTTGTCTGTTTGTCTGCTTGTCCGTTTGTCTGCTTGTTGTCTGCTTGTCTGTGTGTCTGCTTGTGTGTTTGTCTGCTTGTCTGCTTGTCTGCTTGTCTGTTTGTTTATTTGTCTGCTTGTCTGCTTGTCTGCTTGTCTGCTTGTCTGCTTGTCTGCTTGTCTGCTTGTCTGTGTGTCTGCTTGTCCGTTTGTCTGCTTGTCCGTTTATCTGCTTGTCCGTTTGTCTGCTTGTCTGTCTGCTTGCTGGTCTGCTGGTCTGCTGGTCTGCTGGTCTCTCTGCTGGTTTGTTTTGGTTGGTTGGTTGTCGGTTTGTCGGTTTGTCTGCTTGTCCGTTTGTCTGCTTGTGTGCTTGTGTGCTTGTGTGCTTGTGTGCTTGTCGGCTTGTGTGCTTGTGTGCTTGTGTGCTTGTGTGCTTGTGTGCTTGTGTGCTTGTGTGCTTGTGTGCTTGTGTGCTTGTGTGCTTGTGTGCTTGTGTGCTTGTGTGCTTGTGTGCTTGTGTGCTTGTGTGCTTGTGTGCTTGTGTGCTTGTCTGCTTGTCTGCTGGTCTGCTTGTGTGCTTGTGTGCTTGTGTGCTTGTGTGCTTGTGTGCTTGTCTGCTGGTCTGCTTGTCTATTTGCTTGTTTGCTATTTGCTTGTCTGTCTGTTTGTCTGTCTGCTTGTCTGTCTGCTTGTCTGTGTGTCTGCTTGTCTGTGTGTCTGCTGGTCTGCTGGTCTGCTGGTCTGCTGGTCTGCTGGTCTGCTGGTCTGCTGGTCTGCTGGTCTGCTGGTCTGCTGGTCTGCTGGTCTGCTGGTCTGCTGGTCTGCTGGTCTGCCGCTTGTTGGTTGGTTGGTTGGTTGGTTGGTTGGTTGGTTGGTTGGTTGGTTGGTTGGTTGGTTGGTTGGTTGGTTGGTTGGTTGGTTGGTTGGTTGGTTGGTTGGTTGGTTGGTTGGTTGGTTGGTTGGTTGGTTGGTTGGTTGGTTGGTTGGTTGGTTGGTTGTAATTAATATTCCAACTAATCGCTATTTGTTGTACATTAAGTTAGTAAAGGAGTATAGTTATGGCATTTGGAACGGGGCGATATAGCAATGGGGCGAGATGGGTCCGAATATACTTTTGTTTTATATTAAGCGTTAATTACTTGTTTTATATATAGGATAGGGCGAGATGGTTTAGTGGACCGGAGGAAGGATGGTTTGGGGCGAGTATAGCCCTAAATAAAGCATCAGTATTCGATTATCAATCGATAACACTTACCATAGTGGCCAGCCTTAATGACGTAGCCAGCCTTGATTCCTTTGCAGTTCGACTCCCATTGATAGGGATAGTGATGCGATGCAATGATACGAGGACAAGCACTGCAACAAAAGAAATATTGCTGTTAGAATCAATATCCCCTGGGGGTGGTACTCCAATATATTTGCTAACGGGATATGTACCGCTAGTTAGGATATGTTTTTTTGCCCTGCACCAGGATCAATAACTTTGACAAAACATCGTAGGGGTAATATTTTTGTGTGTCGACTTAGGAAAATATCAACATTCGTTCAGAAGACTGAAAAATATCTATAAACTATTTAATTATGAGGCTTTATCAGGTGTACAGCCGCTAGGCAATCATGTGACCTCAGTGGCGGATCTAGGAATATTTTAGGGGGGGGGGGGGGGGATGCGAAGCGTATATTTTGGTATTTATGCATTGTTCATATGTTACTCATCAAATAAAACACAATAAAAAGCAGAAAACAGAGATGGGGGGTTGTTAGCCACACTACCCCTAGATCTGCCACTGGACCTCCACTGGTCCAAGTAATTAGAATACCATGGCCGAGAGAGGCTTTTCCTTCTAACAACTACAATTCCTGTTTCCAACGTGAGACGTAAATTAGAGAATCTTGTTTACGATCAGAAGGTCATAGTCCGTTATGAAGTGTTTGTGTATTTCTCAACGTGTTATTTGATATTTTTCTTTTACATTTGTTCATAGATTTTTAAAACTCGCAGTACGTGTTTTATCAAGTGACAATTCTGATAGTACATATAACAGTGTTTATGACACCCACCTTCCTGTACAAGCCGAGGAAAAGTTGCTGGCTCCCATAACGATCTGAAACATTCATCTATAGTTAGTAGAATCAAAAAACTAAGCCGTGTTTGATGCAGTCGATTTGCGTACCTGATAGAAGACATCGTAGACAAAGCTGTATTTTACTTGAAGCCTGAATACACCTGGAATGATGACAACCCTCTCTTCATTAATATACTATGTAATATAGGTAATATAAGGAAATTTGTAACACCGTAAATATAAAAAATATTGACTTAACTTAACTTAAATAGAAACTAGCGAGTAAACTAGTATAGGCTGCGTCGGTGTTTGATATATACGATAGGTAATAGAATGAAATTCGTAACACCATAAAAAGTTAATTCAACTTTACTGACGTTTCGAGCTTTAGCCCTTAGTCGGACGTGTTGTGGTGCGTGTGCTCGTCAGTATCTCTTAAAAACCAGCAGGTCGGTACGTACCTCGGCATTATGATGATTGATATTTAGATTATCGATATTTTTGGCTAAAAATCGCCCATTCCAAAGGACTTTTAGAGGTGTTGTTTGAGATTTCCTGATAGTAGTTTTGACATCCCTGTGTGCCCCCCCCCCCCCCCCCCCCCCCCGGGACGAACTTTTATTAGTCGTTTCTTATTATTACTTGCCTGGTTCACCTATGATCTGACGTATTTCATCATCTGACAGTTTTCTAGTCTCGGCACCGTCGAATGGAACACAAATAACATCATTCAAACAGTTGTGCTTGTTGGCTTGAAGGTGGTCATGGTTGGCCTTGGAAGCAGTGACTACTAGGGTCCAACCTCCTCCTACCAAAACACATAGAGGTGACAATGGTGAGTAGTTGTTGTTTTCATAACACCATATTTTTCGATAACGTTTGTCACCCATTAAAACAACAGCTTACTGCTGATTTTTATTGACTCATCAAAAATATTTCAGAACGTTTCAGAAATAAAAAAATAAAAAAGAAGTGCTCTTGGATCGATGTGAAGAGTGTGGAATAACGCTTTGCAATTCTGCAACATTTCAAGTCAAATCCAGCTTTTGTTGCTCAGATGTGAATGATTTGTTCTGCTCTTAATTTGGATGATTAGAGCCGCCATGTTGGTGTACAACTTGTCTACCAATATGGCTGACAAAAGTCTTAGCGCGGTCCAAATCATTGTGTAAATTGATAGATAAACGTTCTCATCAATCGAAATTAATTTGATTGTGTTCCTATCAAAAAAGATAGTACTTTCACATAACCGTATAATGCCTTTTGTTTTTTGGGAAAGATATTGTTATTCAAATTTGTTTCATTTAAATTAACAATCGCTACGTACCCCAAAAACAGAAGGCATTATGGTTATATGAAAGTAAACAATACTGTCTTTAACTGCAGAACATGTTTTACAGTACTCAATGTCGACTGACTAAATGCATTATAATGCGCCGATGGATACAAATATGGTGCTCATGTAGTTTAGTGGATTCTTGCCTTACTGCATGATGACAAGATGAGAGAGTGAATGACGTCATTACTTACCGTAGGTCTCCATATCACAGTACACCGTCAAGGCCTGGTCACCTACTAGTATCTCGTAGTTACCACTTTTTGCTAATGGGTTGGCCATCTTGACATCCAAACATGACTGTATTCAATCAATCAAACATAGTTAGTCGGTCAGTCGGTCAGTCAGTCAGTCGGCCAGTCTTCACATGCAAAGGAAGGTCAGGAAGGTCAGGAAGGTCAGGAAGGTCAGGAAGGTCAGGAAGGTCAGGAAGGTATGGAAGGTATGGAAGGTTTGGAAGGTCAGGAAGGTTAGGTAGGTCAGTCGGTCAGGCAGGCCAGTCTACCGGGGTTTTTCTGATACATACCCGGATGTGAGAGGAAGATGGCGGTCTTCCCGCGCTCTCCGTCTTCTGTAATTGATTTTCCTTAATACCATCTCAACTTTATTATATTTTCTGGTGCAAAATGGACGAGAAGAAACTTAAAACCATGATAGAAAGCGTACTCGAGTTGAAGTTAGATCCCATAGCGAAAACGCTCGAGGAGGTCAAACTAAAGATTAGCAAACTCAATGACATCGAGAAAGCCATAACATTTCTAAGCAATAGATATGACGAGATTTTCGAGAAAGTCAATAAACTTGAACATGATAATGGTCTACTTCAGCAAGAATGTAAAAGCGTTAGCATGGAACTACACCAATCCACAAATTCTATCACCCAACTTAAGCAAGAGGTTAACAACTTGGAGCAGTACTCTCGAAGAGACTGTTTAGAAATGCGAGGTATTCCAGCTACAGACGACGAAGATACTGATGAGCTAGTAAAGCAAGTTGGAAAGCTAATGGATGTACAAATAGTTGATGAGGATATATCAACAAGCCATCGCCTGCCTTTGCCATCCTATGTTAGAACGAATCGCAATGCAAAAAGTCGTGATCCTGTTATAATCGTAAAATTTGTTCGCCGCGACATACGTGATAGATTCTACAAGTCGAAACACAATCTAAGAAACAAATCTACGAGGGATCTGGGGATGGTTCGCATGGAAGAGAGAAAGATCTTTATTACCGAAAGTTTAACTCAACAAAACAGGAAACTATTCAATCGATGTCAACAAGCCAAAAGAGATCTGGATTTCAAATTCATCTGGACTAAAAATGGAAAGATTCTGATGCGTAAAGACACTGATAGCCCAGCTTTATCGATCACCAACGAATGGGAACTACAACGTCTCCTTGATGACTTTGATTCTTAATCAGTTAAAGATCAGAAACGACTTCTTTACAACTATCACCAGGACTGTGATTCATAATCACTCAGAGTTAAGTAAACAAATCTATGATATCTAAATGACTCCCGATATTGAAAATTTACCTCAATTAGAACTATTATCGGCAATGAACTCATTTAATGATCTTTCAAACATTGATCCCGATACAAATATTCCTTTACATTCTAACTTTAATTATTACACGACCGAAGAGTTTTCTAACAATCATCAAATTAGTACTTGTTCTTCAAGTAAATATTTTTCAGTTCTTCATTCAAACATAAGAAGCCTAAATGCTAATTTTGACAATCTTATTCAGATGTTAAGTGAGTTGAATCACAACTTCTCTGTTATTGGCTTAACCGAAACTAAATACCAAGTCTCTAGGGAGCAAGTGTTAAATACTTCAATGCCGGGATACAACTTTATTTCTCTGCCTAGTTTATCAAATTCGGGAGGTGTGGGTTTCTTTGCCTCCAGCAAATTAAGTTATATTACCAGAAATGATCTCTCTATTAGTACGGTTGACTATGAAGCCTTATGGATTGAGGTACAAAGCGACCTCCATCATAATATTATTTGCGGTGTCATTTATAGACATCCACAAAGTAACGTGGATGCTTTCTTAAATTATCTTGACAATACTCTTGACAAGATAAACATTGAAAATAAGTACTGTTCAATAATGGGAGATTTCAACCTTAATCTACTAAATTCTGATTCACATTCACCTACTGAAGAGTTTCTTAGTAGGCTGTCTTCTTATTTGTTTAATCCTCATATACTTAAACCTACTCGTATAACTCATCACTCTGCAACCCTCATCGACAACATTTTCTTTAACTCCATTGTTCATCATACCATAAGTGGCAACTTAATTTATGATTTGACTGACCATCTTCCTAATTTTCTCATAATTAACAAATTCTCAACTCTTCCAAAAAACTTAAAAATTCTTCGTAGAGATTATTCCCATTTTAATGAAACTAATTTTATAGCGGACATCCAGTCAATAAACTGGACCCAAAAAGTTTCCGAAAGTAATGATGTAAATTCACAATTTACTACCTTTTACTCTAACTTGTCAGAAATTATAGACAAACATATACCCTTGAAGCAATTAAGCAAAAAGAATATAAAGCATATTTCCAAACCTTGGATTACTCCCGCTATTAGAAAATCAATTGTGATCAAAAATAAACTGTACAAGAAGTTTCTAAAAACTAATTCTCCATACTACCATAATAAATTTAAATATTATAGAAATACATTGCAACGTCTCATAAAAATCAACAAAATGAATTATTATAATAAATACTTCGACGAAAATAAAAGCAACATGAAAATGTTATGGAAGGGAATTAAAAACATTATATCCTTAAAGGCAACACACAGTAGTTTACCTTCTAAAATACTGGTAAATGATACAGAATTGACTGACTGCAATTCTATAGCTGATGCCTTTAATGAATTTTTTGTAAACGTTGGCAAAAATTTAGCTTCTTCAATTCCATCTGTAAGCGCTTCACCATTGATGTACATGCCTCCTAAGTTGCTTGATAGTTTTTATATCAACCCCATTTCAACAATTGAGATTGAACAGGAAGTTGAAAAATTGAACCCTTCTAAATCTACTGGTCCTTATAGCATTCCAATATTTATCCTAAAATTACTTAAAGGAATCATATCAAAACCCTTAGAGTTGATTTTTAATTCATCTTTAAATAATGGCGTTGTACCTGATTGCTTTAAATTAGCTAAAGTAATCCCCATCTTCAAGAAAGGATCTCAACTGGACCTTAATAACTATCGCCCAATTTCCTTATTATCTGTTTTTAATCGAATTTTAGAAAAGCTTATCTTTAAAAGATTGATCAGTTTCATCACAAAACACAAAATACTGTATGATAAACAATTTGGTTTTAGACAAAATCATTCTACTCTAATGGCAACACTCTTGATAACAGATAAAATTCAAAAAGCAATAGATGATGGTCATTTTGCATGTGGAATTTTTTTAGACTTGAGTAAAGCATTTGACACAGTCAACCATGACATCCTTCTACAGAAACTTGAGTGTTACGGTATAAATGGACTTGCAAAAAAGTGGTTTGCCTCTTACTTAAACAATAGAAAACAATTTGTGTCCATGGGAAAAATTGAATCCAAAGCTAGCCCAATCTCTTGTGGTGTTCCACAAGGCTCAGTACTTGGGCCTTTGCTCTTCTTGCTCTACATTAATGATTTGCAGCGCTCCTCTAAGATACTTGACTTCCACCTTTTCGCAGACGATACCAACCTATTTCTTGCAGATAAAAGCCTAGTAGCCCTAGAACTAAAAGTCAATGAGCAACTGCTTTTGGTTCATGACTGGCTGTGTGCCAATAAACTAGTACTTAACGCTGATAAAACAAACTTTACTATCTTTCATGCCCCACAAAAGAAGTTAAATTTTCATATTAACATAAAACTTGAGGGTAAAGCTCTCCGTAATGATCAAAGTATCACGTACCTAGGTGTAATTATTGATTGCCACTTGAACTGGAAGGAACACATTTCGTATATATCAAAAAAAATTAATCGTAATATAGGAGCTCTTTCAAAGCTAAGGCACTTTGTTAGTACTGATATCCTTATCAATCTTTATTACTCATTTCTTTATCCATTTTTTATTTATGCTCTAATAACATGGGGAAATACTTATCAGTCTACGGTCAACCCTCTATTTCTTCGCCAGAAAAAAGCCATTCGCATATTAACCTTTTCTGCCTATACTGATCATACTAATCCTCTCTTCATAAATCTAAAGATACTAAAACTTCATGACCTCATCTATTTTCATAATGCATTATTCATGTATGACTATCATGCAGGTAAATTACCAAGTGTATTTGATCCTTTTTTTGTAAAAATCAAAGAGACACATAACTACAATACCAGACTTGCATCAAAATCTTCTCTTTCTTTGCCTCGTGTTAGAACTAATTTTGGCAAATTCAATATCCGTTTTAATGGTGTAAAGGTTTGGAATTCCATTGATGAAGATCTTAAAATGCTCAGCAGGCCATTGTTTAAAAAAGAACTGAAAAAAAGACTGATAGATTCTTATGCTAGCTAAGCCTTGTTTTTCTTTTCTTATCTAGTTTTGCTTATAATATTGAATATAATGTACATAATAGACCTCCAATATTGCCATCTATAACTGAAATTATATAATTTCGCATTTGTAAATTTATCTTATTTGTAATAATCAAATACTATTGTGCTATCTTAAGCTGTACATGTATTACCGTCATTTTGTACCTTTTTTCTATTATTTCTATTATTTATTTAATTATCTATTTATTCACAAATTATTCAATTATTAATTAATAATTATCTCCTCTTTCAAAGTAATTAAAACATATTCAATAATATATATTAAGCTAACTGTCAAGTCTAGCCTCTGGCTATTACAGTTAGCTACTACTATTGAATCTGTTTCAATTAAATATTGTTAAATAAAATTGTAAATATATGTAGTAAATAAAGATGAATTGAATTGAATTGAATTGAATTGAATTAAATACCTGCTTCTTGAGCACTTTCTCAGGATTGTCCATGTACAGGTACTCCTCATCCTTTGCAAAGTCGTTGTGATTGGATATCTTGTTACCGTTGTTAAGCTCGCAATGCTTGTCGGTTTTTCTATAGTTGATGCTGTAACAGTTTCTTTTTTTGATGCATCTCTTCAGGCATTCAGGGCTGTCATTGGCTGCTCTTTGTTCTATCACGTGATATAGCAGGTGATGTCCTGGAACCGAGTCAATTGATTTGCTGCATATTTTGACGGCAGAGGACAGAGGAGCAATCATAATAAGAATTATCAACCGGAACATTTTCTTGTAGCCTAGCAACGATAATAAAATATAATGTATTCGTTAATAATTTATATGTTGCTTTATAATTTATTCTTACTTATTACTGTAGAGAATGTTGGGTGACTTTGACTCTATTTTTGACCCTCTTTTTACCGACTTTATAACAAAACTGACATTTTTGTAGCTGTGTTTCATTGACAGTTCTTGCCAAAACTGTAGAAAAGAGTCGGTTTTTTTCTGTCTTATCCCCTAAGACCAATTATCAAGAGAAACATTAAGATGTCAAGGTAAAAACATGAATTAGCCAGCATGACAAGTTGAAGTGTTTTGTATACCTTCGCAGGTGCTCTGACATTCTCTCTGTTATAAATTAGTTTAACAAGTTGTTTTACAATAGTAATAAACAAAATACATACAAAATTTTAAAGCTTATATGATAGACAATAAGACTGTGTATGTTTTTGTTATAACCAAGAATTATATATGTACCGATTATGTATGCAAAACCTCAAAATTGCGAGCTGTTTAAAAAAGTTGAAGTCAAAACGTTTTTACTAATGATAACAATATGTTTACAGTTTGATTATAAAAAGGAATGTGAGAAAGTTTGTCATTTTTTAGTATTTGAATATTTCTACCTTAATCCAAAGGCCATTAACAGCAAAATAAGCTAACATGAATCTTATTAGTTTAGGAGTTTTTAGTTTATTAACTGTTTTAACAAGAAGTCATGCTATTAAACACATTTACGCAAGAATGAAACATTTTGTCAAAAAAGCAAGACCCGGTTTTGAAGACAAGTATATATGCTGAACGTAGAAGGACTGCAATGTAATAATAACTTTTGGACATTTGATGTATCTACGCAGGTTTAATTAAAAATCTATTTTTATTTTGTTACGACATCTTGTCTTGTCAGAGTTTTATACTAATATTAAAAGTCTGAGCACATTTATCATTTTATAAAACTTTCCTCTTTTTTTACTCTATTTTTTCTATACTTGCATGTACGATATATTCGTGATATACTCACACACTAATTATAGCTGCCCACTTAATCAGGCCTGCCACGGGTCCTTAAGTCGCTGTTATTTAATGCGACTTAGTGAAATTTAAGGCGTTTTAAGGCGAGTTTAGAAAAAATATAGGAAAATCAGTGGCAACGTAGGGAAATTTTAAGCGATTTTGTGTGATTTAACGCGATTTAAGGAAATTTAGGCAACTTAAGGACCCTAGGCAGGCAATTACAAACTAATAGTGTGTGAGCTGTAAACCAATCGCTTTTCTTATCAACTAGTACAAGCGTACTAGATTGGAACTAGAGAGTAAACTAGTATATAGGCTGCGTCGGTGTTTGATATAAACGATAGGTAATCTATAAAAATCTGTAACATCGTAAAAAATGTTAATTTAACTTTACTGACTAAAGGACCGAAGAGAAATCTGTATTTATTAGAAGTAACATAATATGTGTATATGAAATACTTGCCTGTTATATGATTAGTCACTGTAATCCCATATTACTTGAATGAGAAATAAACTACGGTTTTCCGTCTTTGAAGTGTATTGGAGCTTTCCACGACGTGAAACATGCAACTAAAGCACTGGGGTTTAATTTGCCGATATCATTTCTCTCTACTTTGCATATTCTAAAACTACTGACCAATGAGCGTGTCCGAAAGACCAATAAAATAATAACCAATAAATCTTGATACATATTTAATGATTTGCAAGTTGTATTTTTTTTTATTCTTCTTTATACATGCATTATGGAAAAGTAGAAACGCGGCTCAAGTACTAGTTTTGAATCATCCTAAAATTGTTAGGTTATTCTAGAAAATGTTCATTCTATAAAAGTATATAAATTCCTTAAGGTGACTGGCTACTTTTGGAAATAATGTTAAACTTTTCTTTAAACTACGATTTTTTTAATGTGAAATTTAATGATGATTCCAAATATTGACTCTAAGACGAATCCAGCGAACTACCGCCCAATCTGTGTATTGCTAGTCTTCAGTAAAATCCTAGAACGCACAGTGCACAATATTCTCTCTGTTTACCAGTATATCTTCCGCAGCCTACATTCTAGCACGTGCCTGACTGATGTAACAAACACCCTGCTCAAGAACATTGAAAAGGGACAGCTTACAGGCCAAGTGTTCTTCAGTGTACAAGTATAGAAAAAAATAGAGTAAAATGATAAACGTGCTCGATAGACTTTGAATATTAGCATAAAACTCCGTAAGGACCAGATGGCATTAAAAAAATAAAAATATTTTTTAATTAGATTTGCGTCGATACATGAAAAGTCCATAAGGTCTTCCTAATTCGCTGTCATTTCTACGTCGATCAGCATATATTTTTTTCTTCAACACCGTGTCTTACTTTTTTGATAACTAAATATTTCATTCTTAAAACCTGACTTAATTCTTGTTAAAACTTCAAGTAACATGGTACCACGGGCCATAACTTAAAAACTATAATCGTTTTATCATTAGTAAGAATTTTTTGACTTTTTAAACAACTCGCATTGAAAGCGCTCAGTTTTAAGGTTTTGCGAATTGATACATATAATTCTGAGAGCACCCTGCGAAGTATCGAAAACACTTCAATTTGTCATCCTGACTAATTCAAAACTGTTTTCACCTTGACATCTTAATATTTCTCGTGATAACTGGTCTTGGGGGATATAAAATTTACCCGCTTAATACGGCCACTTTGGGTTGTCCCTTCGGTGGCCGGATTAACGGGGTTAGCAAAGCTGCTTTTTTTTTAATTCTAAAGCATAGTTTGTTATTTTATTAATAAAGTTTAGTGTTTATGCAGATGAGGTTTTGGGATTACATATGATTGGTTGTGCGCAGATAGAATAATAGAGTTCATAATTACAAATAAACAAAGAATCACGTGTCACTTGTTGTAGTGTTATCATCTGTACTTTACGTGGACAACGTGATTGCCTGTATTACTTGATAAATCAATGACACGGTTGTTATTAGTATTCAGTTTTATTTTAATTGTAGTGTTTGTTGTTTACATTAGTCAACGGTACAATTAAGGATAATTTATTATTTGATCACATTACATAGCAACCATATACCGCTGACACGGTGATCGTGGTAACACACGCACTTTCAACCATCGTATGTGCTGAAACGAGAAAAGAGAGATAATGTTGATACGCATTTATGTATGTTAATGTTGGTTATCAACGAAAATATCTAAAACGCCTTTGTGCGTGGATGTGTTTGTCATTATAAATCTTTGTTACTATCACGTAGGATAAATTTATTTTATTGTTAAAAGCTTGGTAACAATAAAATACATTTCTCCTACATGGTAGTAACAAAGATTTATAATGAAAATATTCTTGCTAATATAGAACTATAAAATGGTGTTTAATAGTCATCTTTATGAACACTATACCACCACCCACCATTATTATTATTATTATCACTATAATTATTATCACCACCACCACCATCATACAACATAATCATAATCATCATCTTCATTATCACCCAAACCCAAACCATCATCATCATCAGCAGCATTATCAATATCACCATTAAAACAAAATTAGTGTCAATATCATTATCATCTTCTATACTCACCATCCCCAACGAACATGACACATGCAGCACTTTTGTCCTCCACACTTGTTATCGTACATTGTAATATGTCGCTCGCCAGACCTGCACGATGATCGACACTTTCTCGAATAGCATCCTTCTGGTTCACAACCACTACCGCAGTCAGCTTGCAACAATACGAGAGAAATGATTAGGCATGCACAATGTAAGATATTGCAAGAGAGAAGATAGAAAGAGAATGGAATACAACAGGAGAAATGATTAGGCATGCACAATGTAAGCTATTGCAAGAGAGAAGATAGAATGAGAATGGAATACAACAGGAGAAATGATTAGGCATGCACAATGTAAGCTATTGCAAGAGAGAAAATAGAACGAGAATGGAATACAACAGGAGAAATGATTAGGCATGCACAATGTAAGCTATTGCAAGAGAGAAGATAGAAAGAGAATGGAATACTACAGGAGACTGAAATGATTAGGCATGCACAATGTAAGCTATTGTAAGAGAGAAGATAGAAAGAGAATGGAATACTACAGGAGAAATGATAAGGCATGCACAATGTAAGCTATTGTAAGAGAGAAAAAAAGAACGAGGGTGGAATACAACAGGAGAAATGATAAGGCATGCACAATGTAAGCTATTGCAAGATAGAAAATAGAACGAGAATGGAATACAACAGGAGAAATAATTAGGCATGCACAATGTAAGATATTTCAAGATAGAAGATAGAAAGAGAATGGAATACTACAGGAGAAATGATTAGGCATGCACAATGTAAGCTATTGCAAGAGAGAAGATAGAACGACAATGGAATTGTAAATGTGTTGTTGATTCTCATGTTGTTTTAATGAAGGTATAGTATGGATTTTCTTACCGCCATCTCTCTTAGAAACCATGGCTTCTTCATCAAAATCGGCAAGAACCAAGGCCAGGTTGACAAGGACAAGAGCCACAATAATCTTATGGATGACAGACATGATGCTTGACTGAAACTATATTTATAAATACATAAGTCTCAGTATTTAATCGAAGCAAAGTAATAAAAGATGAAATTTGCATCATCACTTGACAAAGCATTGTGGTGACTTTTCAATCCATTTTTTCGTGCAATGTCTGCTATCTGGGAGACCAGCTTACTTCTAGCTGAAGGAACTACTGACGCTAAATATTAGCTAGGTGATTTTTCTTTTCCCAGTATATCAAACAACAACTCGATAACATAATAAAACATTCTCAGTTTATTATTATCCTATAATTAAAACCAAATTAAGGAAAACATTTATATATATAAGCAAAAAATTGTATAAGGAAAATATTAAGTACTTATTGACTGAGTGGGAGGGCCGTACGGGAAAATATTTGGCTCGCGGTCGATATATAAAAAAGCCATGAGCATGAACCCAAAAATCACTTGTCCTTTTATGCGACCACCAAGAAACAAAAAACGTGAACGTCTGGAACGTGAAAAACTCAATAAAACGAAAAAGAAAAATGGAACTGGTCCTACAAGTTCTCGAACCTCGACATTCGGCGCATCTGCGGCTCTGCCTCGATCATCGACCTAACCGCCGACAAATTCCATCTGAAGTTCATCGCCAACCCACGCAGTCAACTGCATGGGTAACATGGCTTATCAAAAGCAGCTGCTATACTCTGAACCAGCAAAACAAAAACGAGGTACAACAGCGTGGATGAAATTGGAAATAATTACAGATATTGAAACCGAACAGCTACAAAACACCATCAGTTAACCGAGCTGAATTCAACAAGTGGATCAACGTAGCACGGCGCCCAACCAGATTTGCAATGTTAAATTAGCGCTGAACTATACTCGATTGATCGATCGTATATCAGATAGATATCAGATATTATTATATCCACACTCACTAGATATGAACAATCTCGCGCTCTGATTGGCTCCCTACTACTAGGCTATCACCTCATATACCGTGGGTAGAAGAAAAACAAACAAAATGGCGGAGCGTTTTGTCGAACTGAGCGAAGAAGAGGGCGAGAGGTCTGATTGTTTTAGTATAAACCAACTAGTAGGTCAAACTTTTGCCATATTTTGAAAGAAAAATAACATTTCAATCGTTTTATTTTGACAAAATGACAGATAATCGAAAGTGAAAATACCGAGCGAGCGCTCAATGACGGTGCACATGTGACGGCAAATCAAAATGTATTCAAAACACATCGAAATTCTCCACTGTTTTTGTCATTTTCTCCCTGCTTAATACTTTTTTTAACGGCTAAAAATAGCATATTTTAGTATTTAAAACTACTATATATTTTAGAACGAACGGAGGAATTAAAAAAAGTTCAAGAACAGTTTTTTAATCTGGCTTTCTCAATCAAACTGAAGAATCGTGTGATGGCGTCAGTAGCGCGCGCTCTTCAAGTCAAAATTCATTCACAAAATGTTCTAGTTTTTCTAGTTTTTCTAGTAATTAGTTGTTACTATTATTTCCTTTTAAGCTTGACCTCGAGTACGCCTCGTTGGCTATCAGCTCATGTACGACTCGATTTCGTGGAATAACTGTTAATTATATATCTTTTAAAAATAGTTGAATTCAATTAAAATTGTTTTTTAATTTTCTTTGTAAATGTTTAGCAAATTTGAGTGAACTTTTGGGCGATCATCATATCCCATGGTATTGTAACAATACTATTGTCAACCTACCTCGGAAGATTCACTTGGTAGAAATTCAATGTTCACTTGTATCTTGTGTTGATTGAATGTAATTCTTGCCTACTGTCGTGGACGTTAAGTACTGTTGAAAAATTAAAGCGGCCAGGTTACTTGAGCTCGAGAGAGGAACGGATCAGGGAGGAGGCAAAAATGTCGCATAGGAACGGGGTTTTGGAGTGCGTGGTTAAAAAAATTGCAACACGAAAAACAAAACACTTCATCTTTGGAGATCTATTCTTTATTTTGAAGTTTCAATTCAATATCATACTTAAAATTCTTCCGCTATAAACCTGTCGTCTGTCTTACCTCGAAATGTTGTTTTTGACATGAAAAGTTAGCGTTTTATTTTTTTATGGTTTTCTTTTCCTCTTCTTTTGTGAACATCACGCAAGATAGCGACTTTTCAGGGTTAGTAATCGAGGTAACTTTTACTTTTTCCCGTTTCAAGACATTTTGGTACTTGAAATTTCAGTATATTTGTCGATGTTTTTCTCTGACATAAAGAGAATTGAGGAATGAAACACGTGACCATGTCCTGCAAAGGGCCTGTTACGCCACAAAATGTAATAACTCGCACAAAATGTAAGACTGACACAGAATGTAATACAAATTGACACAAAATGTAATAACGACGCAAAATGTAATACAAACTGACACAAAATGTAATAACTTTATTGACGCAAAATGTAATACAAACTAACACAAAATGTAATAACTTTTTCAACGCAAAATGTAATACAAACTGACACAAAATGAAATAACTTTATTGACGCAAAATGTAATACAAACTGACACAAAATGTAATAACTTTTTCAACGCAAAATGTAATACATGAATCTCATGTTGATGTATACATCTAATCGTGAAATTTACATATTTACATACTGTAAATGTAATGTAAAAGTAATGGTTCAATTTTATATTTCAAGCCTCGATTTTTGTGCAATTTTTTACATTTTTTAGTTAAGTTGATGTTTTTAAAAGATTCGTTTGCATGTATAAATTCAGTCGACTCGACTTGATTGCAAAACTAGAGATGATTGTTTTGTAAGATAGTTGATTAATGCCTTTTTGGCGGCATGTTTCAGACATTGAAACTGGAATAATTTTAGAAGAAGAAAAAAACATCAAGCTGAAAAGCAAACACCATGCGGTGGCATATACATATGAAAGAATCTACTTGTAAACACATTCTTGTCAGATACTTCTGTTGCTCTTGCCTGCATGCTACTACTTTCTAATAATTCCATATTGTTTTGATTGTATCTATTTGGTGTTTTGAATTTGAAATTTATACCATTCCCACTCTAATGTATAGCCTCAATAGCTTATATTTTTAAAGAACAAAGAAAATCAGGGAGGAGGGAAAAAATGGTATAAAATTTGGGAGGAAGGATATTTTGATCCCTGTTCCTCTACGCACTTGCAAGACAAATGATAAACAATAAAAGAAAACACCAGGGTTAGATTAATGACTAATAGATTCTGTTTCATAGGTTTGTGAATTCCTTCTAGCTAGTTTATTAATGATTTAGCTCTTTAGTCACTAGAGTGATTTTCCTTAGCCTGTGTTACAGCCGGAATTTTTCTCCCTAACCCTAGCCCTAACACTTCCGGTTATTTTGAATTGTCCAATGAGAGTTCGTGTAAGAAAGAACATCATCGAAAGCCAATCAGCATCTAGTATATATAATCATGTAGTTCGCTGGGGGCCAGAACACGGTTCGTTGCTCTGATTCAGAGACGGACTTTCGAGAGAAAAAATTCCGGCTGTAACACAGGCTAGATTTTCCTTGACCCTTGAAAGCATAGGAAACCTATTATTATATCGGCAAAATTGTATCAATACATACATAGATTATTCAAATCGCAAATGAAATATTACAACTAGTAAAAATAAGAGCAAATACAAGCAAAAGCGATAAAAAAATTGAACAACAAATGAAAATAATAGACGACTTGAAAGGAAGTTATGAGGTTAACCCTATGTAAAAACTCCCCCAAAAACGGCAAAAACTGAACAAAAATACATTAAAAAAGAAACAAACCCTAAGCAGCTCAATTAGCAAAAAAATCGTTATAAAATGGAAATATAAATATATAAGCTATACTGATAGAAAAAGATTAAGTAAATACTATACCCATAAGTGGGACTTCAATATTTGCTGTAATAGATCAAAAACGATAGCGAGTGTTTCATCAGGGGATCCAAACACCGAGAAACTGATGAAAGCACGAGGCCGCAATCGAAGCAAGATGATACAAGATGAAATTTGCATCATCACTTGACAAAGCATTGTGGTGACTTTTGAATCCATTTTTTCGTGCAATGTCTGCTATCTGGGAGACCAGCTTACTTCTAGCTGAAGGAACTATTCACGCTAAATATTAGCTAGGTGATTTTCCTTTCCCCAGTATATCAAACAACAACTCGATAACATAATAAAACATTCTCAGTTTATTATTATCCTATAATTAAAACCAAATTAAGGAAAACATTTATATATATAAGCAAAAAGTTGTATAAGGAAAATATATAAAAATACTAAATTACTACCGTATACGTAAGTAGTTTTCATAACTTGAAGTCTTTTCCCATACAAGAATTCCAGACAACTATTTGTACCAAGTGGAAGAGTAGTACTACTGTATGTTTGGGCAACAAAATGTCGCCTTACAATGCAAGAAAAATCCGAAAATCAACAATTTCATATATATGGTCACAATTCAAGTCAATTCATATACACCATTTGATAAACACAATTCATATACACCATTTGATAAACACAATTAACATACACCTTTTGATAAACACAATTCATATTCACCATTTGATAAACACAATTCATATACACCATTTGATAAACACAATTCACATACACCATTTGATAAACACAATTAACATACACCATTTGATAAACACAATTCATATACACCATTTGATAAACACAATTCATATACACCATTTGATAAACACAATTAACATACACCATTTGATAAACACAATTCATATACACCATTTGATAAACACAATTCATATACACCATTTGATAAACACAATTCACATACACCATTTGATAAACACAATTCATATACACCATTTGATAAACACAATTCACATACACCATTTGATAAACACAATTAACATACACCATTTGATAAACACAATTCATATACACCATTTGATAAACACAATTAACATACACCATTTGATAAACACAATTCATATACACCATTTGATAAACACAATTCATATACACCATTTGATAAACACAATTAACATACACCATTTGATAAACACAATTCATATACACCATTTGATAAACACAATTCATATACACCATTTGATAAACACAATTCACATACACCATTTGATAAACACAATTCATATACACCATTTGATAAACACAATTCACATACACCATTTGATAAACACAATTAACATACACCATTTGATAAACACAATTCATATACACCATTTGATAAACACAATTCATATACACCATTTGATAAACACAATTAACATACACCATTTGATAAACACAATTCATATACACCATTTGATAAACACAATTCATATACACCATTTGATAAACACAATTCACATACACCATTTGATAAACACAATTCATATACACCATTTGATAAACACAATTCACATACACCATTTGATAAACACAATTAACATACACCATTTGATAAACACAATTCATATACACCATTTGATAAACACAATTAACATACACCATTTGATAAACACAATTCATATACACCATTTGATAAACACAATTCATATACACCATTTGATAAACACAATTAACATACACCATTTGATAAACACAATTCATATACACCATTTGATAAACACAATTCATATAGCACGAGGCCGCAATCGAAGCAAGATGATACAAGATGAAATTTGCATCATCACTTGACAAAGCATTGTGGTGACTTTTCAATCCATTTTTTTCGTGCAATGTCTGCTTTCTGGGAGACCAGCTTACTTCTAGCTGAATGAAACTACACAATTCATGTACACAATTTGATAAGTATCAATTTTAAATTTCAAGCCTCGATTTTTGTGCAATTTTTTACATTTTTTAGTTAAGTTGATATTTTTAAAAGATTCGTTTGCATGTATAAATTCAGTCGACTTGATTGCAAAACTAGAGATGATACGGTTATACTGAAGACTGACCAATGATTGTTTTGTAAGACAGTCCCTCACATTAGTATATCAGTTGACGCTTTCGTTTTGGAAATATTTTTTTCTCAAAGTTGATTAATGCCTTTTTGGCGGCATGTTTCAGACATTGAAACTGGAATAATTTTAGAAGAAGAAAAAAAAATCAAGCTGAAAAGCATACACCATGCGGTGGCATTTACAAATGAAAGAACCTACTTGTAAACACATTCTTGTCAGATACTTCTGTTGTTCTTGCCTGCTATTACTTTCTAATAATTCCATATTGTTTTGATTGTATCTATTTGGTGTTTTAAATTTGAAATTTATACCATTCCCACTCTAATGTATAGCCTCAATAGCTTATATTTAATATACAAATTAGGTAATACCTAATAGCGGAGCTCCCAATTTTTGTGCACGGGTCATAAAAACTGTACGTGATGACGTAGGCGTATTTGATAGTATGTGAAAGAAATACTATTTCTTACTGTTCAAGGTTACTCAAGAAAAAAACGAGAAATATTAATCTGGGATATATACATATATATTCGACTATAAGTCAACTATATTTATCAAGATTTTTGCTAAAGATTATGAAATACGGTTCAATATAAATGTTGTAAATATGTAAAGCTTGTTGACTGATATCTATATACAAACTTTTATAGCAGTAAACAAAACAACAATCTACTCTGTTGATGTTTACGGTTCAATATAAATATGTCAATATAAATGTTGTAAATATGTAAAGCTTGTTGACTGATATCTATATACAAATTATTATAGCAGTAAACAAAACAACAATCTACTCTGTTGATGTTTACAGTTCAATATAAATGTTGTAAATATGTAAAGCTTGTTGACTGATATCTATATACAAATTATTATAGCAGTAAACAAAACAACAATCTACTCTGTAGATGTTTACGGCTCAATATAAATGTTGTAAATATGTAAAGCTTGTTGACTGATATCTATATACAAATTATTATAGCAGTAAACAAAACAACAATCTACTCTGTTGATGTTTATGGTTCAATATAAATACTATAAATATGTCAATATAAACGTTGTAAATATGTAAAGCTTGTTGACTGATATCTATATACAAATTATTATAGCAGTAAACAAAACAACAATCTACTCTGTTGATGTTTACAGTTCAATATAAATGTTGTAAATATGTAAAGCTTGTTGACTGATATCTATATACAAATTATTATAGCAGTAAACAAAACAACAATCTACTCTGTTGATGTTTATGGTTCAATATAAATACTATAAATATGTCAATATAAACGTTGTAAATATGTAAAGCTTGTTGACTGATATCTATATACAAATTATTATAGCAGTAAACAAAACAACAATCTACTCTGTTGATGTTTACGGTTCAATATAAATACTATAAATATGTCAATATAAATGTTGTAAATATGTAAAGCTTGTTGACTGATATCTATATACAAATTATTATAGCAGTAAACAAAACAACAATCTACTCTGTTGATGTTTACGGTTCAATATAAATACTATAAATATGTCAATATAAATGTTGTAAATATGTAAAGCTTGTTGACTGATATCTATATACAAATTATTATAGCAGTAAACAAAACAACAATCTACTCTGTTGATGTTTTAATGGTTGAATATAAATGTTGTAAATATGTAAAGCTTGTTGACTGATATCTATATACAAATTATTATAGCAGTAAACAAAACAACAATCTACTCTGTTGATGTTTACGGTTCAATATAAATACTATAAATATGTCAATATAAATGTTGTAAATATGTAAAGCTTGTTGACTGATATCTATATACAAATTATTATAGCAGTAAACAAAACAACAATCTACTCTGTTGATGTTTACGGTTCAATATAAATACTATAAATATGTAAAGCTTGTTGACTGATATCTATATACAAATTATTATAGCAGTAAACAAAACAACAATCTACTCTGTTGATGTTTACGGTTCAATATAAATACTATAAATATGTCAATATAAACGTTGTAAATATGTAAAGCTTGTTGACTGATATCTATATACAAATTATTATAGCAGTAAACAAAACAACAATCTACTCTGTTGATGTTTACAGTTCAATATAAATGTTGTAAATATGTAAAGCTTGTTGACTGATATCTATATACAAACTGTTATAGCAGTAAACAAAACAACAATCTACTCTGTTGATGTTTACAGTTCAATATAAATGTTGTAAATATGTAAAGCTTGTTGACTGATATCTATATACAAATTATTATAGCAGTAAACAAAACAACAATCTACTCTGTTGATGTTTACGGTTCAATATATTAATGTTGTAAATATATGTAAATCTTGTTGACTGATATCTATATACAAACTTTTATAGCAGTAAACAAAACAACAATGTATGCCTATCATCGACACAAAGTTTTTTCATCAAAAAAGGATTTTAAAAACAAGTTTATAGATAAACTATCAATGGATATTACTTTTCTGTAAGTAGAAAATTGTAGTAAATGTAACTATGCTGTAATGGCCATGGAGTTGTTGTCGTTTTAATTTTATGCGTTTTTTCAGTCTTTTCAAATCAACGTGACAAGTTCTATTTTTGGCGCGTTTCAGCAATGCCAAGGCACCTTTTTGCTTCAAAAGCAAGACAAAACGCTGAGAAGAATCAAGATTTTGAGCTTCAAATTGACAAAAACATTATTTGAACTAGACCTTAATAGAATGGTAACTATGTATTAAAAGGAAAAAAGGAAATTTTAAAGCATTTCTTTGTAAAAAAAAAAACAACATTTTTATCGTATTGGATTTACTAAAAAGTAGTCATGGCAAATCTTCAAAACAAAACAAAAAATTATTTTCAAGTGGAATTAAAAGCCTCAAGAATAAGTTCTACCAACACAAGATCGATTTGAAAAGACAAGGATTTTAAAACAAGGTATTTTATTATGAAAAACTTTGTGTAAAACATCATTTTCGACTTTGAAGTAAAAACTACTAAAAAAAGCTCGTTTAGTAAGCATAAAATAGTCAATATTGCTAAATAAACAGAAGTTATTCAACCAATTTAAATTGTGTTTGTATTTCAATTTATCTTTGATGTTTTCTGTTTATGAGGTTTAAAAAGTACATAAATAAACACCTTTCAATCGACCAAAGTACAATTTACACATGCACAAACATCGTTTCATGTACGGTTTTTATCTCAAAAAGTAAATAAAATGGAGATAAACCTTTTCTCTTTTCTTTCTATAATAAAACAGAGAACGGATTTTTCCTTTTTGAGGCTTAATTATTGCAAGTTTTGAGGTGTTTTCTTTATCACGCTCGGTATATCAAATTAAGACAGTTTTTTTTTTCTCTCAAAAACTTGAAACAAATAATAATCTTGAACTTACTTTATCGGTGATTATTTTCCTGAGGTTTTCTTCTCTTCAATGACATTGATCATATTTTGACGAATAAATGTATGTACTTGAATTTTGATGGTTTAAACATTCTTCATAGTTCAACTGCCAAGCTTGAAAATCCTTCAATAAACTGTGCCGAGGGAAGATTTGAAGACAGTTTTCATAACAAACAAGGTTGCTTCTTTATCAATTTTTTTTTAATTGCTGTAGTCTTTTAATATTCTTCCACGAAGGTTTCTACAAATAGGTTTTCTTGATCTTTTGGAATCAGTCTTTTCTGCTTTTCTTTAGTATAATTTCTTCGTTTTTGTGTCCTTCGAGTTTATGTTCTTCTTCGGTCAAAACTCTCTTTAACGCTTTCCAAACTAAAGTGTCCCTTTCCAAAATAGCGATTTTCATTAAAATCATATAGTTTTCGACTGGCACTATTTATTGAGTGATGTTTTTTCTTTGTTTTCCCCTGGACAAGTAAAAAAAAATGAAATAAACGTATTTCTTTAATGGATTGATTATGCTTTAAGGCTTTTTATTGAATAACTTCTGCATATATTTTGAGGTATACATAATTTTCTTATTTCCCTTTGGACATCAATTTTATTCTATATGATACGGGCATATAACACCGCAACTTGTCTAGTTCTATGATGCGGCAATACCGCAACTTGTTTGGTTCTATGATGCGGTAATACCGCAACTTGTTTGGTTCCATGATGCGGTAATACCGCAACTTGTTTGGTTCTATGATGCGGTAATACCGCAACTTGTTTGGTTCCATGATGCGGTAATACCGCAACTTGTTTGGTTCTATGATGCGGTAATACCGCAACTTGTCTAGTTCTATGATGCGGCAATACCGCAACTTGTTTGGTTCTATGATGCGGTAATACCGCAACTTGTTTGGTTCCATGATGCGGTAATACCGCAACTTGTTTGGTTCTATGATGCGGTAATACCGCAACTTGTTTGGTTCCATGATGCGGTAATACCGCAGCTTGTTTGGTTCTATGATGCGGTAATACCGCACCTTGTCTAGTTCTATGATGCGGGAATACCGCAACTTGTCTAGTTCTATGATGCGGGAATACCGCAGCTTGTTTAGTTCTATGATGCGGTAATACCGCAACTTGTCTAGTTCTATGATGCGGGAATACCGCAACTTGTTTAGTTCTATGATGCGGTAATCCTGCGCCTTGTAGAATCTCTACTATGATTAATCAAAAATGACATTTCGAGCTTCACCAACCAGAACTCAACTACAACCAATCAGCCATCTTGTTCTCAATCTGTCTTCTAGTGTTTAATTCTTCAAATGCAGCTTTTTGTAGTAGGAAAAAATCAAAATTTTGGGACGTAAGCACTCCCAAATGTTTTGTTAAAAGGAGCTTGAATAAAACAGGCAAAAAGCAATGAGTTTCTCCTCAGAGTGGTATATGCATCAATCATTTATAGACTTCATTTTGCTTGTGTATTCTTGTACTGTGATGTAGCGCTGTCTAGATTTAAAAGGCAAGAAAATGATATAAACAACTAAAACATAAGAAGATCTTGTAATTAAATGTGTTTCTAGATGATAATACTGCATGTCAATGTATTTGTTTAAAACCCATTATAACAACATTTTCGATATATAACACACGTTCTCATTGGCTGATGACCATGTTTATATCAGAGTTCAGAGAGTTCATGACAATCTGACTGGCTCCTGACTCTTTACAAACATAATATAGGAAAGTTGATGCTGATTTTTGTTTCTTCTCAAAAATGTTAATAAAGAATGAATTATGTTTAACAAATAGAGCAAGAAGCAATCTTGAGTACAGAGAGTGTTTTTCTTGCTTTTCAAGTGCTCTACATATCGCTCTCCTGGCATGTTTTACATTTCATAAACAAATATGATAAAATGACATAGTACTTCCCAGGGACAGCAAGCTTTCTTACATAGATATGTAATTTTGCTAATGTTAACAACACTGCTTCTATCCGACCCGGAGTATCCAATCGATGATAATCGATCATCGAAAATCAATCGATCAATCAATATCAATCAATATAATTAGATAATTGATATCGATTGATATTGGTCCATCGATGATCAATCGATAGGTCACAAAGATCTTTGTCATCGATTGATAATCGATATACTAAATTGTTATTGATTATCAATCGATATCTAAATTGTCATCAAATGTCAATCGATACCGGCTAAATTGTCATCGCTCAATCCATGAAGGTCACAAAGATTTTTGCCATCGATTGATCATCGATTTTCAATATCAATCGATAAATTGATATTGATTGTTATATCGTTTTTATCGATTTCATCGATTGGATACTCCGGGTATCCGATTATTATTAGGTCGGTGTCTAATAGGTGGATTTCTATAACTACAAACTGTTGCCTCAATGGGCAAAAATATTATAATTTTTTTGATAAATGATTTATCTTTAATCAGAATACTCCTAAAGCAGTAAATACTATACTACAAGATATAAAATAAAATAAATACAGTATATATTTAATGGATTACAAGAATATAAAAATAATTTATAAATACTTATCTACTGTACATAAATTAAGAATACAATTGAAATATAATTATATAAATGAATAAGTCAAGATTATATGATTCCTTGTTATATCTAATAAATGTATTGTCAATTTGGTTTTGGGGCAAAGTAGCTACATATAAAACACTTCATGACTGATATAAACAAAACAGACTGATCACTCGAAACCAGTTAGTTGTTTAGCACAATTATAAATCCACTGTCCCTGGATTGGAAGGAACTTTACACGGTCAGTTTATCGCATTTCCTTAAGTTTATAAGGTTTCGAACCAATAAATCTACGATAGTATTATCTGTAAACACATTTAATTACAAAATTCTACCATAATTTGGATTGTTTGTATCATTTTCTTACCTTTTAAAACGAAGCAGCGCCACATCACAGTACAAGAAAATACAAGCGAACTGAAGTCCATAAATGATCGAGGCATACACCATTTCTATTGTCTTTTTTTGCCTCTGCTATTCCTTTTCCTTTCAACAAAACGTTTGTGAGTACTTAGCCTTCAAAATATTCAATTTTTTGACCATAAAAAGCTGTATTCTACGAACTAAACACTGAGAGATGCATTCAAAACAAGATGGCCGGTCGTTTGTACCTCTGTTTTAGCGGGCAAAGTTCAAATTGACAGCTTTAGCCAATCACAGTCGAGAATAGCGAGCGGTGTTTTCCATATATGGTACTCGTTCCAGTTCGTTTGGCCGCGTAAGTCACATGTATGGCCGCCATTTTGTTTGGTTGTGTTGTATGGTTCTCTGAAGACGTACTTTTAGCTGCTTTTAAAGAGATGTTCAAGTTATTTTGTGTTATAAAGCTGTAAAGAAGACCTCGACATGGCTTAGTTATCGTGAATGGGTTTCACAAAAGGTTTGTAAACCGTTCAATTACAGTTATTATAGGAGTATGCTTAATCAATCGACTCGATGATTTCAACCGCTATATACACATTGTTATCTTGCTTAATTTTGTATTAGAATCTGACAGACTTCAATGTTTAATATGATTGTAATCTTTAAAATATAGTGATTATGTTGGATCTGAAAATAATTTTAATCTACCGACTGTTACCTATAAGTTATATTCTAAGATTTACATAAACATATAAACTTGATATAATTTTTTCGTCGGCTGATTTAATATATTTGTTTGATTTGTTTTTATACTTTTGGTATCTATAAAGTGTGATTTTGTTTATTTACAGGTTTTGTTATCTTCAGGCCTGTAGAAGAAGGATCAGAAAACAAGAGTTAAGACTTGTGTCACCACATAAGGATAAGCCGCTTATGTGTATCATATGATAGATTTCTAGACTCTAGATTTGTTGGTGAGTAAGCTCATAAAAAAGATAGATACTTTATTGAGCTTAACATACTGTAGCTGCTTTAAGAGCTGAATTAGATTAAGAATTTCCCGGAGTATCCAATCGATGATAATCGATCATCAGAAAATCAATCGATATCAATCAATATAATTAGATAATTGATATCGATTGATATTGGTCAATCGATGATCAATCGATAGATCACAAAGATTTTTGTCATCGATTGATAATCGATATACTAAATTGTTATTGATTATATAGAGGATATTACATGGGCGCGCGGAGATATGAATTTTATCTTCGAGTGTTGATAAGATATCCCACGAGTGAGTGAGCGCAGCGAATGAGTGGGATATCTTTTCAACACGAGAAGATAAAATTCATATCTCCAAGCGCACATGTAATGTTCTGTTTATTATATAACAGATTGAAAAAAAAAAAAACATTTTGAAAGTTGATTAGTTGAGAGTGATATCACACATGTGCGATATCAATGATATCTTCATGACTAGGATAGGCTTTTTATCTAGTTGATATCACTCGGTATACCACTATATGTTATATAATAACAATTGATATCTAAATTGTCATCGAATGTCAATCGATACCGGCTAAATTGTCATCGCTCAATCCATGAAGGTCACACAGATTTTCACCATCGATTGATCATCGATTTTCAATATCAATCGATAAATTGATATCGATTGATATCGTGATATCGATTTTATCGATTATCGATTTCATCGATTGGATACTCCGGGAGAATTTACAAACATGCCATTAGCATTGATTTTTTTATTTCAAGGTCTTTCTATATTTGAGCTATGTCTGTTTAAGGCCCAATGCTAGCATTTTGGTTGTTGTCAAATTCTGTACAGACTTCTTCAACTGATTAGCCAATGAACATTTAGCAACAGAAATTTACAACTTGCTTACTCACAATTAAAAGATGACTTGACATTTTTATCTCGAATGATTTTCTATTTTAAAATTATATTAGGAATCCTGGCAATTTTCAAACCACAGAGAATCTGTGAAACCTAAAAGACATTGCAATGTTGTGTTAAAAAAAACACCATCCAAAATCAATGACATAATTATTTCCTTTTGGATTATAATTGTTGATGATTCTAAATTTGTGTAAAACAGTCAATTCAAAAAACAATGTCGTGAACGGGTTTCAAGTCTACGTGACAAAACCAAAAGGTTGCATGGGTAAATCACAGAAGATTATTCATAATAAGTTGATTGAGTGCACTTTGTATTACAGTAAATAAGATAGTGGCAAACAACAATGCATCTTTGAGTGTTTGTTTGCGGGTCTTAGAAAATAATTAAATAAGAGTCATTATGACTCTTATTCTGCGAAGGATATATCTCTACTTTTGAAAGCGTTGATTCATTCAAAGATTATTTATTATACGGTCTCATATTGTATCACATAGATACTGTATGCATTTCCCCTCTTTTGTGATTTTTTACCATGCATGCAAACTTTCGGTCGTGTCGCATAGACTTGAAGCCTGTTGACGACAATGTTTTTTTGAAATGACTGTATACAGCTACATTCAAGACCATTTTCGTACCCAGATCCTTCTCGGTTTCCCAACGGAAAATCGAAGGCTCTGGTTGGAGACAAATGAGTCTTTGATTTGATTAGTTCAAAAATGTTAACTGAGGTCAGAATTCCCTGAGCATGTGCATATCGTACGACCCAGATTCTAGGTCTTCTGCTATCGTCTCCAACCAGAGCCTTCGATTTTCTGTTGGGAAACTGAGAAGGATCTGGGTATTTAAAAGCTATTGTTTATATGAAAGCCTGTCTCATACAAATAAAAATACACTTTGCTACATGTAAAATATTACACTTGACAAAACTTACAAATACATCATCACCAAGTGACAATCATCTACAAAAAATGTACCGAGTTTAAAGCTACAGGATATGTATTCATTTTAGCACAGAAATGTATCACTCATAAGTCCCAAGGAATCAAAGGAAACTGTTGCAGAGAACATTTCCAATATGTTGGAAAAAGTAGAGGAAATACTTTAGCATAATAATTATGATATATCAAGTTTTTATTTAATGCCATATTACAGCGCAAAGCCAAAAAGTATGACCGGTGATAATTTATTCATATTTTCTCTACAACTTTTCGATCAACTCCTCTAGATTAAATTTCAACATTTCTCACTGTGAATAACAAGACAAGAATGATGTTAATCTTCAAATTAATTTTGATGTTGAAATAGCAAGAATGAAGTCCATTTGAATCTAAAGCAGCTACAGACAAACATGTCAAAAGAATGTGAATAAATTATCTGTGGTCACACTTTTGGGCTTTGCACTGTAACAGTAATTTAAACCGGCACAACTTATAGTTTTTGTTTAATGTGCTTATGACAGAAAATGTTTTCTGGTTGTATTATAAAATTCATTACTTGAAGTGCACAATTTAAAACTGGAGGCAATTTCTTTAAAAAAAATTGACGATTTTACACATTTATCAAAATGTTGTTTAATAAACTTTAAAAAGGCATATTAAGCTATTGTAGAAAAAATATTCATGTCATAGGCACTTAAAATTTAGAACTAAAGAAGTTGCGATATTCCCGCATCATAGAACTAGACAAGGTGCGGTATTCCCGCATCATAGAACTTAACATGTTGCGGTATTACCGCATCAAAGAACTAAACAAGTTGCGGTATTCCCGCATCATAGAACTAGACAAGGTGCGGTATTCCCGCATCATAGAACTTAACATGTTGCGGTATTCCCGCATCATAGAACCAAACAAGTTGCGGTATTCCCGCATCATGGAACTAGACAAGGTGCGGTATTCCCGCATCATAGAACTAAACAAGTTGCGGTATTCCCGCATCATAGAACTAGACAAGTTGCGGTATTCCCGCATCATAGAACTAGACAAGGTGCGGTATTACCGCATCATAGAACTACACAAGTTGCGGTATTACCGCATCATAGAACTACACAAGTTGCGGTATTACCGCATCATAGAACCAAACAAGTTGCGGTATTACCGCATCATAGAACTACACAAGTTGCGGTATTCCCGCACCATAGAACCACACATCCTATAAAATGTCAAAGTTTGTTGAATAAGATTATGTGCTGTCAAAAAATTCTCAAGAGTAAGTAATGATTTGAGGATACAGCAAAAAATAATCATATTTTATAAACTCAAAAAGGTACGCAGTTGTAAAATATATAAAAAATCAAAAATGTATCTAGTAAAGTTGACGTTAAGTAGAGAATACATAGTTTAATAGAAGTAATTTTTAAAAAACTTGAAATGCAGCAAAAAATAATTGATTTGGAGGCAACTATTGTTCCTGTTTTATCAACACAGTTAGAATTATAGTGAAATTAGTATAATAAAATATGTTGTTGTTCACTTCCATTTGTCTGTTTTTTGTTGTACAAATTTACGAGAATGGGGATTTGGGCGTTTTTTTGCTGGATGGGTAATTAGTCAAGGCCAAATATGTATGTTTTTTGCGGTGTGTGTCAAAGTTTTAACTAAAAAATGGCACTTTTCCTCTGAAAACGCTATTTTGGAAAGGGACACTTTAGTTTGGAAAGCGTTCTTTGTTCTTCGAAGTTCATCTTTCTCCGTTGTTATTTTGTATTAATGTAAGCTCTGCTATTTGGTTGTTGTTTGTTTGACTTTTTTGTCGATAAATTAAAAGAACAACTTTGCTTTGTTGATCTAGCGCTATTTGGCGCGCGCGTCACTTTCGTTCCCGCCGAAATATAACAACCACTCAGCATCGCGATGGGCGCGGACGTCGGACGTCGGACGTCGGACGTCGGACGTCGGACGTACGCTTGGGATTCCTGTGTGAAAACCATCGAAAATCGACTCGATGCATTACCATTTTTTCTTAAGTATGGTGCTCCGCTCGCGCGGGCCTTCGGCCCGCGCGGGAGCTCCGCTATAAAGAACAAAGAAAATCAGGTAGGAGGGAAAAAATGGTATAAAATTTGTGAGGAAGGTTATTTTGATCCCTGTTCCTCTTCGCACTTGCAAGACAAATGATAAACAATAAAAGAAAACAACAGGGTTAGATTAATGACTAATAGATTCTGTTTCATAGGTTTTGTGAATTCCTTCTAGCTAGTTTATTAATGATTTACTCGCTCTTTAGTCACTAGAGTGATTTTCCTTAGCCTGTGTTACAGCCGAAATTTTTCTCCCTAACCCTAACCCTAACACTTCCGGTTATGTTGAATTGTCCAATGAGAGTTCGTGTAAGAAAGAACATCATCGAAAGCCAATCAGCATCTAGTATATATAATCATGTAGTTCGCTGGGGGCCAGAACACGGTTCGTTGCTCTGATTCAGAGACGGACTTTCGAGAGAAAAAATTCCGGCTGTAACACAGGCTAGATTTTCCTTGGCCCTTGAAAGCATAGGAAACCTATTATTATATCGGCAAAATTGTACAAAATAAATACATAGATTATTCAAATCGCAAATGAAATATTACAACTAGTAAAAATAAGAGCAAATACAAGCAAAAGCGATACAAATTGAACAACAAATGAAAATAATAGACGACTTGAAAGGAAGTTATGAGGTTAACCCTATGTAAAAACTCCCCCAAAAACGGCAAAAACTGAACAAAAATACGTTAAAAAAGAAACAAACCCTAAGCAGCTCAATTAGCAAAAAATTCGTTATAAAATGGAAATATAAATATATAAGCTATACTGATAGAAAAAGATTAAGTAAATATACTATACACATAAGTGGGACTTCAATATTTGCTGTAATAGATCAAAAACGATAGCGAGTGTTTCATCAGGGGATCCAAACACCGAGAAACTGATGAAAGCACGAGGCCGCAATCGAAGCAAGATGATACAAGATGACATCACTTGACAAAGCATTGTGGTGACTTATGAATCCATTTTTTTCGTGCAATGTCTGCTATCTGGGAGACCAGCTTACTTCTAGCTGAAGGAACTATTGACGCTAAATATTAGCTAGGTGATTTTCCTTTCCCCAGTATATCAAACAACAACTCGATAACATAATAAAACATTCTCAGTTTATTATTATCTTATAATTAAAACCAAATTAAGGAAAACATTTATATAAGCAAAAAGTTGTATAAGGAAAATATATAAAAATACTAAATTACTACCGTATACGTAAGTAGTTTTCATAACTTGAAGTCTTTTCCTATACAAGAATTCCACACAACTATTTGTACCAAGTGGAAGAGTAGTACTACTATATGTTTGGGCAACAAAATGTCGCCTTACAATGCAAGAAAAATCCGAAAATCAACAATTTCATATATATGGTCACAATTCAAGTCAATTCATATACACCATTTGATAAACACAATTCATATACACCATTTGATAAACACAATTCACATACACCATTTGATAAACACAATTCACATACACCATTTGATAAACACAATTCACATAAATCATTTGATAAACACAATTCACATACACCATTTGATAAACACAATTCACATACACCATTTGATAAACACAATTCACATACACCATTTGATAAACACAATTCATATACACCATTTGATAAACACAATTCATATACACCATTTGATAAACACAATTCAGATACACCATTTGATAAAGACAATTCACATACATCATTTGATAAACACAATTCATATACACCATTTGATAAACACAATTCACATACACCATTTGATAAACACAATTCATATACACCATTTGATAAACACAATTCACATACACCATTTGATAAACACAATTCATATACACCATTTGATAAACACAATTCATATACACCATTTGATAAACACAATTCACATACACCATTTGATAAACACAATTCACATACACCATTTGATAAACACAATTCACATACACCATTTGATAAACACAATTCACATACACCATTTGATAAACACAATTCATATACACCATTTGATAAACACAACTCAAATACACCATTTGATAAACACAATTCATATACACCATTTGATAAACACAATTCACATACACCATTTGATAAACACAATTCATATACACCATTTTATAAACACAATTCATATACACCATTTGATAAACACAATTCATATACACCATTTGATAAACACAATTCACATACACCATTTGATAAACACAATTCACATACACCATTTGATAAACACAATTCATATACACCATTTGATAAACACAATTCATATACACCATTTGATAAACACAATTCATATACACACCATTTCATTTCGTATACATCAACATGAGATGTACTGGTTCAAATCTATTATCAGAATATAGCACAATGTGATACAGTAAACACTCGCATAAGAGAACAAGTGGATTAAGAACCTTTAGGCTGAAACGTGGTCAAAAAGCACCATTTATATAAGAACTTTTTCAGCCTAACCATGCAATAAAATGTTCTTGTGTAAAAACATATAGTGAACTGATAAAAAAATAGAAAACAGGGGGGCTGACCTAAGTATGTTTGTCGGGCCATTACAAACACACATTTAAAATAACCTCATTTCCAGAAACAAATTTTTAGAACCTTTGTTTTCAGCACGATATATAAAAAAGCCATGAGCATGAACCCAAAAATCACTTGTCCTTTTACTAAGAAACAAAAACGGGAACGTCTGGAACGTGAAAAACTCAATCAAACGAAAATGAAAACTGGGACTGGTCCTACAAGTTCTCGAACCTCGGCTTTCGGCGCATCTGCGGCTCTGCCTCGATCATCGACCTAACCGCCGACAAATTCCATCTGAAGTTCATCGCCCACCAGCGTCAATGCAACCGCATAGGTAACATGGCTTACCAAAAGCAGCTGCTATACTCTGAACCAGCAAAACAAAAACGAGGTCCAACAGCGTGAATGAAATTGGAAATAATTACAGATATTGAAACTGAACAGTTCCAAAAGACCAACAGTTAACCGAGCTGAATCCAACAAGTGGATCAACGTAGCACGGCCAGCCAGATTTGTAATGACAAATTAGCGCTGAACTACTTGATCGATCGATCGTATATCAGATATTATATATCTTTTAAAAATAGTTAAATTCAATTAAAATTGTTTTTTCTTTGTAAATGTTTCGCAAAATTGAGGGGACGTTTGGACGATCATCCAGTGGTATTGTAATAATGATTGTCAACCTACCTCGGGAGATTCACTTGGTAGAAATTCAATGTTCACTTGTATCTTGTGTTGAAGTGTTAGGGTTCGGGTTAGGGAGAAAAATTTCGGCTGTAACACAGGCTAAGGAAAATCACTCTAGTGACTAAAGAGCGAGTAAATCATTAATAAACTAGCTAGAAGGAATTCACAAAACCTATGAAACAGAATCTATTAGTCATTAATCTAACCTTGGTGTTTTCTTTTATTGTTTATCATTTGTCTTGCAAGTGCGAAGAGGAACAGGGATCAAAATATCCTTCCTCACAAATTTTATACCATTTTTTCCCTCCTCTCTAATTTTTTCCACCATTTTTCTCTCCTCCCTGATTTTCTTTGTTCTTTATAAATATAAGCTATTGAGGCTATACATTAGAGTGGGAATGGTATAAATTTCAAATTTAAAACACCAAATAGATACAATCAAAACAATATGGAATTATTAGAAAGTAATAGTAGGCAAGAACAACAGAAGTATCTGACAAGAATGTGTTTACAAGTAGGTTCTTTCATATGTAAATGCCACCGCATGGTTGATTTTTTTCTTGTTCCAAAATTATTCCAGTTTCAATGTCTGAAACATGCCAAAAAGGCATTAATAAACGTTGAGAAAAACATATTTTCAAAACGAAAGTGTCAACTGATAAACTAATCTGGGGGACTGTCTTTCAAAACAATCATTCAATATGACCAGTGGTTAGTCTTCAGTATAACCGTATCATCTCTAGTTTTGAAATCAAGTAGACTGAGTTTATATATGCAAACCAACCTTTTAAATATGTCAACTCCAAAAATGTAAAAAATTGCACAAAAATCGAGGCTAAAAATTTAATACTTGATAAATGTGAAAAGCTCATGTATTCAGCCTGAATACTGTGGATTTAATATTTATCAAGTATCAGTTTTAAATTTCAAGCCTCGATTTTAGTGCAATTTTTTTACTCAAGTATCTGAACGTCCTGCCAGTACCTGGGTTCATTTTCGCGCGCTGAACAATCATTCAGATTCATGGGTGGCATGATTGGTCTAGCGGTGAGAGCGCTGGCCTTTCACCACTGTAAACTGGGTTCGATTCCTGGCTCGGGTGACAAGTGAATAGAGTTTGTTAGATGTGTTGTTCTCTCTCATGCCACGAGGGCTTTAATTTTCTCCGGGTTCAGTGGCGGATCTAGGGGTGGTGAATAGGGTGGCTAGCCACCCCCCATTTTTGCTCCGTTTTCAGCTTTTTATTGTGTTTTATTTGATAAGTAACATATGAACAATGCACAAATACCAAAATATACGCTTCACATTCAACCCCCTAGAATATTCCTAGATCCGCCACTGGGGTTATCCGGTTTTCCTTCCTTCCGCAAAAATCAAAATGTGAGCAGAGTTGTGTGTTATAAATATGGAATGTAGTGGTAGTGAGCGTGAGTGAACCTCACGGAGGAGCCTGGGAGTGATGGTTGTAAAATATTTATTTATTTATGTATTTTCATTTGCGGTTGTTTTGTTTTGTTCATATTTTTATATCTATTATTGCCGATTGTTAGTACTTTTTTGTGAATTCAACCCCCTTAAGCCCCCCTCTTTTAACACCCAGTCCTTCCAGGAAACTTTGTTTACTTAACTTTCAGTTCAGTTAATTAATTCTAATTACGTACGCGCGTGGCCTGGATAAAGTTATCCACTGGATAAGAGTTATCCAGTGTATAGAATTTGTAAGGATTTTATCCGTTGGATAGAGATTTATCCCGTAGATAGCGCTATTCAGGCTTCGTACAAACGGTTCCAGAAATCATTGTGATGAATAACCTTTTTAATTACAAGTAGTTTTATCTCCATAATCAAGTGTCTTGTCTTTCGTTAACATTCAATCTAGCTAAAGGCTTTACAGCTGTCAACTTCGCTTATGTTTGGCTACAAATAACGAAAAATAATGTTAGAAAGAGTTATAACAAAGTTATTTATTCGTCGCATCAGCCATTAGGGTTAATCAATCCCTTTATTCACTCATCCATTCATTCATCCATCTATTCATTCATTCATCCATTCTTTCTTTAATCCTTCTATTTATCAATTCATTCGTTCATACATCCACTCATTCATCCATCTATTCATTCATTCATTTATTCAGCACTAAAATGAAACATCGTTTAGGATTGGTTTAAAAACAATAGAGTATTTCCAAACAATTGCCCTAAACCTGTTTTTTAATGTGGCTAAATGTAATTTAGGCAAAGTTAAAATCAAGGCAGTAGTCTATAGATTTGTAAGACGCCTCTTGTGTGGGTGGGCCTGCTTCATCATGTGTTTCTGTGGGACCGATCCCTGTGGGCATTTGTTTGTATTTTGTAGGAGGCCTCTTGTGGGTGTCCCCTGCAGTCAGGTAAGTATACTTCTTCACTGACTCTGTGGTCAGTGTGACAGGTGCCTGGTGGTGGACCGTGGATGGTTGCCATGGTTACCACTCTGTTGCCGGGGGCGTGACGCCCTTGTGGCGGCAGTTTAGGCACCTCCGCCAACCTCGTCACTGCCGATGGGTTTAATGAGACTTTGTGCGATAATTGTCGATTTTGTGCAATACCAGACGATTTTGGGCAACTTTAGGCCCAGATGCAGGACTACTAACCTTAGCAAGAGCCATTCAAAATGGCTGTCAGGTTTTCAATAAGTGTGTCATAACTGTCCACAAGAATGGCGTAACGCTGGTTGGAATGCGCAATGTACTTGAGCTCATCCATGTTGACTTCTTTTCCTATACCGACCGCCATGACTCGTACCTTTTTACGCTGAAATATAGCGTAACATTGTACAATACAAAGCAATTGATTATTTAGAATAGTTCCTTAAGGTAACACTGATCTACCATGAATCCGACGAGCACTCTTTAACGACAATGATAACGACGATGATAACGATGATTATAACGATATCGATGATGATAACGACGATGATAACGATGATTATAACGACGATGATAACGACAATAATAACGATAATGATGACGATGATGATAACGATGATGATAACGATGATGATAACGACGATGATAACGACGATGATAACGACGATGATAACGACAATAATAACGATAATGATAACGATGATGATAACGACGATGATAACGACAATAATAACGATAATGATGACGATGATGATAACGATGATGATAACGACGATGATAACGACGATGATAACGACAATAATAACGATAATGATAACGATGATGATAACGACGATGATAACGACGATGATAACGACGATGATAACGATGATGATAACGATGATTATAACGATGATGATAACGACGATGATAACGACGATGATAACGACAATAATAACGATAATGATAACGATGATGATAACGACGATGATAACGACGATGATAACGATGATGATAACGACGATGATAACGATGATGATAACGATGATGATAACGATGATGATAACGATGATGATAACGATGATGATAACGATGATGATAACGATGATTATAACGACGATGATAACGACAATAATAACGATAATGATGACGATGATGATAACGATGATGATAACGACAATAATAACGATGATGATAACGATGATGATAACGATGATGATAACGACGATGATAACGATGATGATAACGATGATGATAACGATGATAATAACGATAATGATAACGATGATGATAACGATGATGATAACGATGATGATAACGATGATGATAACGATGATGATAACGATGATGATAACGATTATGGTAACGATAATGATAACGATGATGATAACGATGATGAAAACGATGATGATAACGATGATAATAACGATGATGATAATGATAATGATGACGATGATGATAACGATGATGATAACGATGATGATAACGATGATGATAACGATGATGATAACGATGATGATAACGATGATGATAACGATGATGATAACGATTATGATAACGATGATGATAACGATGATGATAAAGATGATGATAACGATGATGATAACGATGATGATAACGATTATGATAACGATTATGATAACGATGATGATAACGATGATGATAACGATGATGATAACGATGATGATAAAGATGATGATAACGATGATGATAACGATGATAATAACGATGATGATAACGATGATGATAACGATGATGATAACGATGATGATAACGATGATTATAACAACGATGATAACGACAATAATAACGATAATGATGACGATGATGATAACGATGATGATAACGACAATAATAACGATGATGATAACGATGATGATAACGATGATGATAACGACGATGATAACGATGATGATAACGATGATGATAACGATGATGATAACGATGATAATAACGATAATGATAACGATGATGATAACGATGATGATAACGATGATGATAACGATGATGATAACGATGATGATAACGATGATGATAACGATGATAATAACGATAATGATAACGATGATGATAACGATGATGATAACGATGATCATAACGATGATGATAACGATGATGATAACGATGATGATAACGATGATGATAACGATGATGATAACGATGATGATAAAGATGATGATAACGATGATGATAACGATGATGATAACGATGATGATAACGATGATGATAACGATGATGATAACGATGATGGTAACGATGATGATAAAGATGATGATAAAGATGATGAGAACGATGATAATAACGATGATGAGAACGATGATGATAACGATTATGGTAACGATGATGATAAAGATGATGATAAAGATGATGATAACAATGTTGTCGGTCCATACCTCCAACGGCTCAAGGACTTGCAAATAGGATTTGCTTTTAGTGTTGGTTTTGCCATCAGTGAATACGATCAGTACATTCGGCTTATCTGGTCTGTCCCCCCCTGACACAGTAAACAGCTTATTGGCCGCCATTTCAAGTGCTCTGTCAGTATATGTGTTGCCACCCTTGTATCTACAACATTAACAACAGTTATAAACAGGTAGCTCATAGCAAAAACTATTTATTTTGAGACATGTTTCGGGCTAATGTTGCATGGGCTATACTCCATTTTTTCGTCATTTTGTTTCCAATTTTGAAATTTTTCATGCACTTTAAACCATTATTACGATTAATTATTCTACGTAGGGAGAAATAACTTTGAAACGAAAAAGGGCATCATCATTTTGCGTGATAACAAATTTCTGGTTCCGCCCCTGGATTAATGTTATTTTATAAAAATAAACCACGATTAGCTTGGGGGAATTCAGTTTCTAATCTGCCCTCGAATAAAACACATTTCGGTTCTCATAAAAAACAGAAGACGTATTTAATTTGTAAAATCATACTTGATTTGATCCATTCTTGCAGCAAGATTTTCATAGTTTTGGTATCGACTATCTGACATCTTAAACGCCAAACGTGGGTGGGTACTGTAGACGATTGTACCAAAGTGAGTCCCTTCAGGCGATACGGTGAAGAATTTCATTAAATCTTTGATGAACGCGATGGCCATTTTGAAATGAGTCTCGCCGACGCTGGTTGATTCGTCGATAATAATACCAATGTCAAGGTCCTTGGTACATGCTGAGAGAAGATTTGAATGCTAGGTTAAGTTTGGTAGATAGGTTGGTCGGTTTGTCGGTCGGTCGGTCGGTCGGTCGGTCGGTCGGTCGGTCATTCTTACTTACGTTTTGGACATTCTTGTTTACCACATGGCTTTGTTTCTGCAGCAGGTCCAAGATTAGAACAATCCTTTCCCTTCCCCTCTGGTTTTGGTTTTGTACATGTTCTCTTACGTGATCTGCTGCCTCCACCACCACAAGTCTTGCTACACGACGTCCACGAACTCCACTTGGAGTACCCACCATCCGTATCGATCGACGGGGTCACTATGAATACCAATCGCTTGTAAAAACTAAATGGAAACTAGCGAGTAAACTAGTATAGGCTGCGCCGGTATTTGATATAATCGATAGGTAATAGAATGAACTTTGTAAAACCGCAAAACATGTTGACTTAACTTTACTCGCATTTCGAGCTTGAGCCCTTCGTCTAAAGATCCACTAACGTCAGTAAAGTTAAGTTATATTCATTTATGTTTTACGGTGTTACCAAGGGTTACCTACAGTAAATACTATACATATGGACCGAATGCCAATATGGCAGCTAATTCATTAATTCATATTTTAACCAAATTTAAACATTATAAAGGCCAATTTACACGGTACAACATTTCCCTACAACTATCGAACACAACTCAATGACGCCATTCTTACGACACGAATTGTTCCGTGTAAATTTACCGTACAATTTGCTTACGACTGTTACATGCAACACGAAAAAGGTTTTACAACTTTGAAACTTGCTTTGAAGTTGTGCAACATTTAAGGAAAATCACAACCAAATTCGGCAAACTGCAGCAATAAAACCCGAGTGGGAGATGGTTAATTTGACTGAACAGAAGCTTAATTAATCAAAAATAAATAATTTCCACAAAATAGATTTAAAATGTGATCAGCCCAGTAAAAGTTTTCACAACCGAGGAAATAGAGAGAAGAAAAAGCTTGTGGGCTTCAGTGGAAGTGTTTTACAACTTCAGAAAAACTGGGATTTTATTTACATTCTAGCAGCGTAATTCTGCAAGGAGTTGAGCCATACTTTTTCCCTGTCTGTTTTGTTTTCGTTTGTACTGTTTTCTTTAAAGAATAATTGCAAAACTTGTTAGCGCCATTTTGTCCTCCATTTTCTTTTTGAGCGAATTACACACGATTTTATCTGTCGTACGTTAAAATTAAAGTGCGAAAAACGGCTACACTACGTTCTTTCACGTCGGGCTAGAATGGGTCGAAAATGTTTCATCTAGGTAAAACTTTTTAGAATTTTAATGGAATTTCTTGAAACTTGGTAACGTTGATGCCTTTGACAAAACTCAAAACTCTTTTACGTTTTTTAAATTTCGACATTTTTAGCGGTAAAATGACGTCATCATTTTCCAGAGAAAATCGAAATATTGCTCAATGTAAAAATTAGTAGGTAGCGCATTTGAAAGAGCTGCGTGAGAGGATTTCAAATATGGAAGAATAATTCCATTCCGATATCGGAACCGAAAGATATGAGTTTTTGAATACTTATGAAGCCGCCATTTTGTTACTATTTTTAGAAACAAAATGGCGGATTCATGAATGTTCAAAAAATCATATCTTTAGGTTCCGATATCGGAATGGAATTATTAAGTACTTATTGAATGAGTGGGAGCTCGAGGGCCGTACGGGAAAATATTTGGCTCGCGCTCATGACGTACGGAACGAGCGCAGCGAGGTCCGTACAAATGACCAAGAGCCAAATATTTTCCCGTACGGCCCGACCTAATCAGTCAATAAGTTTTTTATCATATGACCCGTATATTTTGCCCGGCGCGCGCCATTTGTTGTGATGTTTCGAGTAGCTGGTCCGTACGTGTTTGTACGGACCAGGTGGAAAAAGCCGTACGGACCCCATCACGTGACTTTTTTCCGAAGGTTTTCTTAAGAGCGCGCGCCGGGCAAAATACGGGTCATATGATAATAATTTTTACATTGAGCAATATTTTGATTTTCTCTCGAAAATGATGACGTCATTTCCCGCCAAAAATGTCGAAATTCAAAACGATAGAGTTTTGAGTTTTGGCAATTAAAGGCTTCAACGATACCAAGTTTCAAGAAATTCCATTAAAATACTAAAAAGTTTTACCTAGATGAAACATTTTAGACCCATTTTAGCCCGACGTTAACTGTTTTGTACGATTGCTGTAGGGAAAAGTTATATCGTGTAAACTGACAAAAAACATTAAATCTGAGAAGTTATGTGATTTTTAAAGCTAGCAAAGTAACAGTTCATTGAAATCAATATCTGTTTTTTTAAATTGGAAAGCAAATATTTATTAACAACACAGCGGTCAAATGACACGAAACTTCAAGCTTATATATATCCAGGGAGTTTCTTATCAATCGACCTCAAACACTGTAGTCCGCAATTCCTAATGTTTACAATGTCAAATTTAACGCTATGAATATTTTGCTACGCATGCGTAGTCGTTTGACCGCTGTGTTTGAATTAACATATAATTAACATACAATCTTTGAGCTGGTAAACATAGTTGGTCCAGTTATCTCCAACACACTCCTGTTGTTTGCCCTTGTCACAGTGAGTCATGATATCTTGATAGCATTTTTTATCTGCCGCTTTTCCATATCTATTGTATGTTGTCTCGCCTCTAGGACCACTCCAGCATTCAGCGAAGAACTGGAGACCAAATACTTTGTAACCTCTCTTTCTTGCTTCGGCAGCACACCGACAGGCCAGGCTACAAAGTAGGTTCAAATGATAGTTCGGAATAATATGAAATTTCAGAAAACACACAGGCAGATGCGTTTAACATACTGACTGACAGACAGACTGACTAACTGACTGATTGATTGACACACTGACTGACAGGCTGACTGACTGAATGGGTGTGTACTTTTCAATGGCATCATAAAACTGATCCTGTGAAAACACTACCAACAGAGATATCGTACATTAACAACAAACACATGTACGACAAGATAGATGGATGGAATATCGTACATAACAACAAACACATGTACGACAAGATAGATGGATGGAATATCGTACATTAACAACAAACACATGTACGACAAGATAGATGGATGGAATATCGTACATTAACAACAAACACATGTACGACAAGATACAGATACTCAAGTGAGTTAAGGCCTGGGTCAGGCAGCCATTTTTAATAAAATGTTAGTAATTCAGATTTCAATCTTCGTTTCAAAAGTTAAATCATTAAACTTAAGGAGGCTCGGGTCAGTAATTTTCGCGCTCACCCAGCGACGTTTGAAAGGCCGTAGTTCCCGCGTCAGAGGGTATTTTGACAAGATTTTTTAACACTTGTCTACATATAGAATAAAGTTTTTAAAAAAGTTATTTTTAATAAAATCGATAATATTTTAGCCGACAAATGATAACGCCGCCGAATTTCTATGTAGCCTATTTTAAGGAAAAATCGACCTAAACTTTTAAAACCACATAGTCTACTTTAAAGCTGTTACCTAGGTCAACAATCTGGCAAAGTTTTAAAAATATTCATCTCACCGATTTTGAATGAAAACGGGACAATTTTTTTCAGTGCAAAAAATCATTGTTTTATAATATTTACCGATAACAACGGACTTTGTAAAGATAAATCAAAATCCTTCCAGCCAGGTATTAACAGGACATTGTTCTACATTGTCTGTGAATTTCAACAAATTTAGTCCATGGGATGTTTTTTGGGAAAGGATATAAATCGGCAAAAGTTTGTCAGTTTTTGTGCAAAACCTCTAATTTTTACTTCTGAGCACGCTAACGAAAAAATCTGCGATAACTTTTTTTTATTTTTTAGCTATCAAAAGTTCACCATATTTTCAAGTGCACCTCTAAATTTTATAGTGATTGAAATATTTTGAGGCGGTCAAATAAAATTCTGAACGTGGGTATAAAAAAGCAAAAGCATGCAAATCATGTATAACTCGAAAATAAAAACAAACCGGCCGCTGCAAAGCGAAGGCAAATATACCCACGTTCAGAATTTTATTTGACCGCCTCAAAATATTTCAATCACTATAAAATTTAGAGGTGCACTTGAAAATATGGTGAACTTTTGATAGCTAAAAAATAAAAAAAAGTTATCTCAGATTTTTTCGTTAGCGTGCTCAGAAGTAAAAATTAGAAGTTTTGCACAAAAACTGACAAACTTTTGCCGATTTGTATCCTTTCCCAAAAGAAATCCCGTGGACTAAATTAGTTGAAATTCACAGACAATATAGACAAATGTCCTGTTAATACCTGGCTGGAAGGATTTTGATTTATCTCTTCAAAGTCTGTTGTTATCGGTAAATATTATAAAACAATGAATTTTTCCTAGGAAATAAAATGACCCGTTTTTATTCAAAATCGGTGAGATGAATTTTTTTTAAACTTTGCCAGATTGTTGACCTAGGTAACAGCTTTAAAGTAGGCTATGTGGTTTTAAAAGTTTAGGTCGATTTTTCCCAAAAATAGGCTACATAGAAATTCGGCGGCGTTATCATTTGTCGGCTAAAATATTATCGATTTTATTAAAAATAACTTTTTTAAAAACTTTATTCTATATGTAGACATGTGTTAAAAAATCTTGTCAAAATACCTTCTGACGCGGGAACTACGGCCTTTCAAACGTCGCTGGGTGAGCGCGAAAAATACTGACCCGAGCCTCCTTAAGTACATGTTAGTTTGTAATGAAGGTGTAAAATTTTTGGTGCAAGCATGGCATTCCATTGGTCACGTGACCAGCATCAGAGTCGTGAAAAGCTCAACATTTCACAGCAAAATGGGGTAGATAGAGTCACCAGCCAGATTGATCCAATATATGTTTTTGGGTTACTTTTATAGATGTCCTTCAAACCTGGCCTAGAATGGTTGTCCATCATTGATTGTTTAGGAGATATTTGCCAAAAAGGGTCACGTGACCAATCTACGTATTCACAAATATGTGTTTTTCTCTTTACCGTTTCAATGAAGTCATCCATTCTAGGCCAGAACATATTTGAAAATACGTCTTTAACATTTTAAGACATAAAAAGGATCACAAACACATGTACGACAAGATAGATGGATGGAATATCGTACATTAACAACAAACACATGTACGACAAGATAGATGGATGGAAGAAAGAAAATGACTGACTGACTGACTGACTGACTGACTGACTGACTGACTGACTGACTGACTGACTGACTGACTGACTGACTGACTGACTGATTGACTATCTAGAGGGAGTGACTATCTAGAGGGAGTAGGCATTGTTTATATTTACCTATGTACGGACTCTTTGAATTTTTTCCATTCAAACCGATATCCCTTGTAGTTGTCGCTAGTACGGTCACGATCATTGATCATTTCAATAGGTAACGCCCTGACCTTTTCGTCTTTGAAACAACCAACTTTCTCATAGGTGATCTCACACGTTGCATGAGGCTTTGCAGCTACAATTATTAGATAATAATAAGATGTTATGGCTAGGAAGGAAGGAAGAAAAGAAGGAAGGAAGGAAGGAAGGAAGGAAGGAAGGAAGGAAGGAAGGACGGAAGGAAGGAAGGAAGGAAGGAAGGAAGGAAGGAAGGAAGGAAGGAAGGAAGGAAGGAAGGAAGGAAGGAAGGAAGGAAGGACGGAAGGAAGGAAGGAAGGAAGGAAGGAAGGAAGGAAGGAAGGAAGGAAGGAAGGAAGGAAGGAAGGAAGGAAGGAAGGAAGGAAGGAAGGAAGGAAGGAAGGGACGGTGTTCTTACCTTCCGCAAGAAAAACTGCCAACAAGAACGCTGCGATTACAAATATGGTAGCAGTAGCCATTGCTATGGAATCAAGAACAAAAACAGCATTAACAACAGCTACTGAAAATCAGAGAACTAAACAACAACACTCAACACCAACAGCTTTGACCACAACAAATTGCAGCAGTATTAGACAATAATAACGCCACTGGAAAACCAACAACAACTAGAAGAAGAACTACTACAGCACTGACAACAGCAAATGGAATAAGAACTATTACAGCATGCATAATGCCCTCGATTCAACAACTCTATTGTTTAAATAGTACCCGCTAGCGTAGACAATGAGATTGCAGGATTTGTGATAGACCACGCATTGTGGATACAAAAATAGATAGAGCACTACTGCCGAGTTTTCTATTTCTTTTATAAAATATTCAGTCGATAAAATCAAACATATCGACGCTCCGTGCACTGTTGATTTCTATAATATACAGTCATTTGAAAAAACGTTGTCGCCGACCAGCTCCGCGACTATGCGACAAGCCCAAAGAGTATTAACCCTAACCCTAAGGAGTATGGGTAAAAATCACTGAAGCACTGAAGCGCTCAAGAATATGCTGAAATATGTAGCGAGTACATGAATAAATATGTGCCTTCGCTTTCTATGCAAAGAATTAAACCGTTGTATAAAGCTTGAAGATATCGACAAGTATTAAATAGCTACTTCTTCAGTTTTCATGCAGAGGATTTGTGTCATCCAAATCAATCGCCAGCGTAAATCTAATAGAAGCAAGGCACTGAGAGCTCATGATGTTGATAATATATGCAGCTAACTGCTTCAGTGATTTCTACCCATACTCCTTTTAAGTCTAGTCGCGTAGTCGCGATGCCGGTCGGCGACGACTGTAGCTTAGATAGTACGCATTCAATCAAAAAAGCTGTGCCCTATTTCACCGGTAAAGACATAAAGCTATGCTCTATTTCACCGGTAGACACATTTTGATTGACAGCTCACAATTAATTTTAAAGTTTTGAGGAAATCAGAACTCTTATATGGGAAAAGTACTTTTGAAAACTAAACAATTATGGCTTCGACGACAGCCTGAAAATGTCTTTATTTCAAATATCTATAAAAGTATAAAAAAGGATATTTCTTTGGACATAAAACCATTTTATCAAAGCTGAAATGATTATCTATGTGATCATGTAAAATGAATTAGAATATTATAAACGTTCCGATTTATTGACAGAGCGTTCAGACGGCAAAGTTAGGCTCAAAGTGGATTTGAAAGGATGTCACGTGACCATTTTAAAATAAAACGTCCTAATAATGCCCATTTGATTACTTGCTCATGACTAGTTTTAACCATACGTTTCAGGTATGGTTCTATCTGGGTTGTATTCTGAAAATACTCGAAGCTTACATGAAATGGCTCTTAAGTACTAGACACTGCATGAATAATAGATTCACAAGTATTGCACAAATGTTTCATTCTAATATTGCAGTGAATGACAAGAAATGATTAAACATGATATTGCAATAGTGCATCAACTAACTTTGTATATGACTTAAACCTCATTTGTATAAAATAAAACCCAGAATGATTCACGACAAGCTTACCTTTGAGTTGTTCTTGTTGTTTTCTTGAATCGAAGTGTCTTGGTGTCGTCTATAGACTGGTTGTAATATTGAACGCCTGCTACTCTTATAGCCAATTAAAGGCTGCTACTGCGCAAACTCCTTGTATGACTATTTTAACGCTTGAAATTGTAAGAACACATGACATGTGGGTTGAGGATGACCCTGCCTGCGGAGATACAGTCTAGACAGGAACCTAGTACGCAATATTGACTCTCTGATCAGCCATGTGATAACTTTTCGGGGGCGTAGTTGATAAACAATTTCTCTCCAGATAGATCTAGGATCTATCTAGATTCTCTCTAAGATCAACGTTAATTTACATTGATAATAACTAACTTCTACTGATTGTATAGATATTGATAGTTTATTACATTGATAATAACAGATAACCTCTACTGATTTTATAGATATTGATGGTTGTTTCTGTTCTGGGGCTGCTGTTTTTCTTCTCTGCGAGATTTCTCAGGCTAGTGTGATATCGTGCACCTACCCTCTTCACACCAATGAACATGAATGGGTGTGGGAAGTGCATTATAACATCCTCTTAAGTTCATTGATACGTTGCCATGGCTTGTGATCACCAGCAAATGACCAAAACAAAACCCTTGCACTAAAACTGAGCTTTCCTCTGTTTGGTTTGTTATATCATTGTGGAGCAAAAACAATAAAACCATATATGAAGTAATAGTTATTAATAGACTAGTCGTGAATAAGTGTGAATAAGTTCTATTGGTACTAAAACAAAACAGTTCAAAATACAGTATTTTGGGACTAGTTGTTGTTCGCTCAAAGGCAATAAGATCATTAAAAAGACTTCGTACAAGCTGCGTCAAATGCAGCAAAACCTTGTCATTCAAGCGGTTCTCACCAACCCGTGAAACACACTTTAGTGCTTATATGCAAAGACGTCAGTGAAAAGACAGTCAACACACTTTAGTGCTTATATGCAAAGACGTCATGGAAAAGACAGTCGACACACTTTAGTGCTTATATGCAAAGACGTCAGTGAAAAGGCAGTCGAACTGAGTTGTTTTGAAATTTACTTTGTAAAATTATTGATTTGCTAACAAGAAATAGTAGAGGTTCTTTTTTCTTATCCTTACAACGACGAGCATCTTACCCTGCTCACAGGGTGATTTGTAGCCTAAGAATGTTCGCCTCAAATCATTCAAAATCGGTTTATATACGAATTTGTTTAAAATAGCTAGACGGTACATGTTTAAGTTATTAACTATATAGATGAGACATGATCGTCCGGGGTAAAGAAGTCTTGAGAAAGACTGATGGTGTTGATGTCTGACGTTTCGAAATCGTGAGCGAAAGTCATTTTCAGAGTAAAGAAACGAAAAGAATCGTCTCGGTCTTCTGTTTTTGTTTCTTTACTCTGAAGATGACTTCCGCTCAGGTTGTCGAAACGTCAGACATCAATACCATGAGTCTTTCTCAAGACTACACCACCCCGGACGATCATGCCTTATCTACATCGAGTACACCTGGGATCAGACCATTCACTCTTATTAACTATAGATATCTTTCTTCAGCCATTCAATTATTTTTTTCAGTCTTTCGTGCATAAGCTCCCATCTTTAGGGATTACTTTGTAGTTTCTTATTATAACTTACATTTGAAATTAATATGTAATTTGCGCGAGCTATGTACGTTCTGATCTGTTGACCTGTGCGCAAACATGCATAACAACGTCTCTCACTTAGCAGTCTCTCTGCTTCGCGTCATGCTTCTTTAACACATCTCTCATTTTCTGTACTTTATAACTGCACAGAGAACACAGCACGCGCGCGCGCTTGCCAATTCTAATCGTTATCTGAACAATTTTACATAACGCATCTAAATATGAATTCTTTCGCGGATTTTTCGCTTATTTTTGAAAGATAGTTACGTTATAAAAGATGTAACCAATTTTCTTATGCATATTTGCACCGAGCCAGGTGTAAAAAAATATGCCAATATATATGACAAGAACTTACTCCAGTTCAACAAAAGCCTTTACACTTCATCGCGCTAATAGACCATAATCACACTAGCTATCAAATATTCGATTTATCAAATTTGCCATATCAATAATAGTAAAAGAGATTTATAGAGAATATATTCAAAATAGAGACTGAAGTATCATCAGTTGGACGCCACGTGATAACAAAGCACAATCTCATTAAGCCCGACTTAAAATCGTGTTTCAAGATCCTTAAGAGATGCAAATCTAAACTTGACTGTCTCATTTATGAGATGCTCTTCATCCGTGATGACCGCCAACCGTCACTTAAAACAAGCAATCAGATTCTGGCCAAACTCTTTGTTTGACTCTTTTTTTTATATATATATTTCAATCCTCTTTTGTATTTATCAACATATTTAAACGATTCATCAAACGTCGCCGGTTTTTTGCGTTAGTCTTTATTTTAAATAATAGTAAAACTACGATTAAATTTATAAACAGAATGTATTTATGATAACCTAGCCTCCTATGCAGCCACTCCTTTGATGACCAGGATTCTAGAGAAATGTATGTTATTAACATGATAACAAGGCTCCCTGGACAATTACATTACATCTATTATATAAATGTAACACTATAGGTCCACTGTTACTATGTAATAGTTCTTATTTATTAACTATTAGTCACTATCAAAGACAAGTTAATTATTTGTAATGAGGTATTTTTCCCTTTTGTATTTGATGTTTCTGGTCGAGTCATTCTGACTAAATACTCACTAAATAGAAACTGTAAAAGATTTCTTCTAGAGTTGTTCTTATTTATCCGTGAAACAAAGTGTATTAGTTAAAGATGTGATAGCCAAATAACAACACAAGAACACAATATGGAATAAAGGTGCATTAAAGAGTGATACACTAAAGTGTGAATCGCTCTATAGTTGCCGCATCTTGTACGAATCAAGTCTGTTTAGTGATCTTTGAGCGAACGACAGCTTCTTTAATTCCCAAATACTTTATTTTGAACTGTTTTTTTTTTTAAAGTAACAAGATAACTTTTTTACTCGTTTTAAATGCAGACTGCTTTGATAGTTAACGGTACAATATATAAATGGAAACTAGCGAGTAACTAGTATAGGCTGCGTCGGTGTTTGGTATAAATTCTATTACCGGTACAATATATAAGTTATTAACTAGATATCTTTCTTCAACCATTAACTAATTAATTTATTTCCAGTCTTTCGGGCATAAGCTCCCATCTTCAGGGATTACATTGAAGTTTCTTGTTATAACTTACATTTAAAATTATGTAATTTGCGCGAGCTATGTACGTTCTGTCGGCCTGTGCGCCAACATGTATAACCACATCTCTCACTTAGCAGCGTAAAGCATATTTTAAGTAATTACCAATCACTTGGGGATTGTCAGAAGTGCTGAAAAGCACTCCGCTTCGCGTCATGCTTCTCTTAACACTTCTGTCGTGTTCTGTCAATCCAAGCGTGCTTTCTAACTACACGCGTTCACGTTTACTATTTCTTTAATATATATAGTTCAACAATTTTATAATCTAAATCGGAATTCTTTTTCCGTTTTTTTCGCTTATTTTATAAAACAGTTATAAAAGATGTAACCAATTTTCTTATGCATATTTGCACCGAGCCAGGTGTAAAAAAATATGCCAATATATATGACAAGAACTTACTCCAGTTCAACAAAAGCCTTTACACTTCATCGCGCTAATAGACCATAATCACACTAGCTTTAGGCTATCAAATATTCGATTTATCAAATTTGCCATATCAATAATAGTAAAACTACGGACAAACAGAGAGACGGATAGACAAACAAATAAACAGACAGACATACAAACAGACAGACAAACGGAAAGGCAGACAGACACCTAAAAGAGAAACCCAACATACAGAGACATTTTGTTCATAAATAGTATTTGATAGATTTATTGAATTCTGAACCAACTAAATATTGATAAACTATTCTTTCAAGACATACACTACCATTACTAGAATGCTTTGCTTGCCTTCTGTAATCTAAAACAGGTTAGTTATATTCCTAGAAGTTCTCAAGAAGGTTTTAAAAGATACTGTTATATAAATATATTACGTGTTATTATTATTTGAACGAGTAGTCGAATAACTACAACATCAAAGGTCAAACAAAGTGTATCCAGAATATTCTCAAATAATAGAATGAAACTGGTTGCCTGTAATTGGTCACGTGACAGATATACTCTAAAAAAACACCATCTTGATAAAAGTTTTAAATTCATAATGAACGTTTGCAAAGGATTCTGGTATGGTCTATTTTCGGGATTTCTTTTTGCCTTTCATAAGTTGTTCTTTTTCTCTTTTTAAATCAGCTTGCTCTTTAAGGAACGCTATCTCGTCTTCAAGTTTGGCTATTTTAGAACTGAAAGCAAAAAAAAAAAGGAATACAAACCTAGTTGATACATTATAAATATATGATATCAGTGGATGGATAAATGTGATGAATGGATGGATAAATGGGATGAATGGATGGATAAATGGGATGAATGGATGGATAAATGGGATGAATGGATGGATAAATGGGATGAATGGATGGATAAATGGGATGAATGGATGGATAAATGGATGGATAAATGGGATGAATGGATGGATAAATGGGATGAATGGATGGATAAATGGGATGAATGGATGGATAAATGGATAGATGGCTGGATGAAAGAATATACCTAATTGGCTAACGCGTTGCTATGTACGTTTCTTCCAGTTCAAATCTTTTTGGTTAAGATTCTTTGTCTTTTGTAGTTCAATGTCACGTGGAAAATATTTGGAACAGAAGGTTTTATTCTCAGAGGTTTAGAATTGGGTGGAAACGTACATAGCAACGCGTTAGATGATTATGTCTATGGATGAATGAATGTATAGATGAATTAATGAATGGATGAATGAACGAATGGATGAATGAATAGAGGAAGGAAGGACGAGATGGATGGAGGTTCAAATGACAGACAGTAAATACCTTCGATGTTCTTCCCTTTCAATCTGAGAATAGCTACTTTCCATGGTTGTATCATCAAAGTCATCCAAGTCACTAGCAAACCTACAATGACATCATTATATCATCATTAGAATCACAGTATCAAAGTCATCCAAGTCACTAGTAAACCTACAATGACATCATTATATCATCATTGGAGGACTTCACAGTATTAACTAAAGGTATCAAGATAAAAAATGATGGCCATGAGATGGCAACAATAATCATGAGATGATAATGATGGTATTTCACTATTTATTTGTCTATCTGTAATGATAACAATGATGATAATGATGGTATTTCACTATTTATTTGTCTATCTGTAATGATAACAATGATGATAATGATGGTATTTCACTATTTATTTGTCTATCTGTAATGATAACAATGATGATAAACATGGTATTTCACTATTTATTTGTTTATCTGTAATGATAACAATGATGATAATGATGGTATTTCACTATTTATTTGTCTATCTGTAATGATAACAATGATGATAAACATGGTATTTCACTATTTATTTGTCTATCTGTAATGATAACAATGATGATAATGATGGTATTTCACTATTTATTTGTCTATCTGTAATGATAACAATGATGATAAACATGGTATTTCACTATTTATTTGTTTATCTGTAATGATAACAATGATGATAATGATGGTATTTCACTATTTATTTGTCTATCTGTAATGATAACAATGATGATAAACATGGTATTTCACTATTTATTTGTCTATCTGTAATGATAACAATGATGATAAACATGGTATTTCACTATTTATTTGTCTATCTGTACGTAATACGGTGACAGCGATTATGTTAATGATGAAGACAACAATGGAAATAGTGGTATTTCTCCATTTCTTTTTCTATTTGTGATTATAACAATAACGATAATCATGATGATTGCAAAGTTTATGGTGAGTGGCAGTGATAATGTTGATGTTAATGTTGTTGTTGTTTTTGTGGTGGTGGTGATAATGTTGTTGTTGGTGGTGGCGGTGATAATGTTGTTGTTGATGTTGGTGGTGGTGGTGATAATGGTGATAATGTTGATGATGTTGGTGGTGGCGGTGATAATGTTGTTGTTGATGTTGGTGGTGGTGGTGATAATGGTGATGATGTTGTTGGTGGTGGTGGTGGTGATAATGGTGATGATGTTGTTGTTGGTGGTGGTGGTGATAATGGTGATGATGTTGTTGTTGTTGGTGGTGGTGGTGATAATGGTGATGATGTTGTTGTTGTTGGTGGTGGTGGTGATAATGGTGATGATGTTGTTGTTGGTGGTGGTGGTGATAATGGTGATGATGTTGTTGTTGGTGGTGGTGGTGATAATGGTGATGATGTTGTTGTTGTTGTTGGTGGTGGTGATAATGGTGATGATGTTGTTGTTGGTGGTGGTGGTGGTGATAATGGTGGTGATGTTGTTGTTGTTGTTGTTGGTGGTGGTGATAATGGTGGTGATGTTGTTGGTGGTGGTGGTGGTGATAATGGTGATGATGTTGTTGTTGGTGGTGGTGGTGGTGGTGATAATGTTGTTGTTGTTGTTGGTGGTGGTGGTGATAATGGTGATGATGTTGTTGTTGTTGGTGGTGGTGGTGGTGATAATGTTGTTGTTGTTGTTGGTGGTGGTGGTGATAATGGTGATGTTGATGTTGTTGGTGGTGGTGATAATGGTGATGTTGTTGTTGTTGGTGGTGGTGGTGGTGGTGATAATGGTGATGATGTTGTTGTTGGTGGTGGTGGTGGTGGTGATAATGTTGTTGTTGTTGTTGGTGGTGGTGGTGATAATGGTGATGTTGATGTTGTTGGTGGTGGTGATAATGGTGATGATTTTGTTGTTGATGTTGTTGGTGGTGGTGATAATGTTGTTGATGTCTCTATCCCTGCCATTGTGGCAAATTGATTAAAATAAAATAAAATAAAATAAAATGTTGGTGGTGGTGGTGATCATGTTGTTGTTGATTTTAATGTTGGTGGTGGTGGTGTTGATAGTAATCATGATCATGTCAAACACAATACCTTTTTCTGTCATAGCCAAATATTTCTCTGATATGAGCCGACACATCTTCTGCAGAATGCAACTCACCATCGTCAATAAACCCTTCCATGTCATCATCATCTTCTTCATCATCATCACAGTAACCTTGATATTGTCTTTTAAGATTATTAGCATTACTCTGCCTATGTAAACTGGATGATGAACCGTTATAAGGACCATGTCTCATTCCATTATTGGGGCCAGGTCTTGACGTAGACTTGCTATAAGAGTTTGATCTTGATGTAGACGTGTTATAAGGGTTATGTCTTGATGTAGACGTGTTATAAGGGTTAGGTCTTGATGTAGACGTGCTATAAGGGTTTGATCTTGATGTAGACATTTGACTATAAGGCTGTGGTTGTGCTGACCCCTTACTAGGGCCAGCTTGTGATGATGGTTTTCTGTTTACTCCATGATCTTTAGATGTTTTTGTTTTATCTTTGTGTTTGAGAGATTTTTGTTGCTTATCGTTTTGAACTGATGTTGCTCCTGATATATGTTTCTTTGACAAGCTTTTCGTTTCCTTCTTAATACCTACATGTTCTTTCTTTTCCTGTCGTTTGTCTTGTTTACATTTGTCTTTGGCTGCCATAGCTGTGCTTACCGGTTTAGTGTTTTGTTTTGGTTTGTTATTCAAACCTAATTTATTCCTTTCTGCTATTGCTAACAGTTCTTTGAAGTTTGGAGGAGCAGCAGATTTCACTTTGCTTTTGGTCTTCTTTATTGTTGTTGATGAAGTTATTGGTTTATCAATTTTGTTTTGCACTGTTTTCTCAGCTTGCTTTCTCGGTTTCTCATGGTTGCTTGCCTCAGGAGTTGAAGACTTTTTACGTTCTTTTGGTGGTAAATGTTTTGATTTTTTAGGTTTTTCTTGTTCATTGTTAGTTGCTTGATTACTTACTGTTGTTTCAGATGGCTTCCCTCTTTTGGTTCCTTTTTTCTGTTGTACGCTTTGTTCAAGTCTTGCTTCTATACGGGCACGGCGTGCAGCCTCTTGATCAGCTGAGAGAAGAAAAAACACATCAGACATTGATCCATTCCCTCATTCATGGATACATGCCTCACTACACTTAAGTGAATATAATAGTATTTATATGTTGATTTGTTTTTTTGAGTAAATTTTCCACTCTATACAGCCTTATTGGGGCCTGTACAATTATTAATTTAAGGCATTTCCACTTGATACAAAACTTATCCCCCCCCCCTTCTAAGAATAAACATGATTTTTTCACAGAAAATATAGTCTGGGATAGCTGTTTTTTGTTGAAAATAGCTGCGTTCATTTACACTGACGTAGAAGCAAGTAATCTCCTGTGGTGGAACTCCCTGGTGTATATTTTCATTGATATTTGATAATAGAGGACTCTTGCTACATGTCAAGGGAGAACACACTTTACATAAACTGAGCTGATTTTGTATGACTGTGAAAAGTTTCTTGCCATTGTGCGTGCCTTGTAGAGCCGTGATCTTTCTAGAATGTTTTGACAAGCCTTGTCATGCCTTGACCTTGTTTGTGTTGCTTGATCATGCCTGAGTTAGGAATGAAGTACTCAGAGGGTGAAGGAGAGGGAATCAATGAAACATTTACCCTGTTTTTGCTTCTCTTGTTGTTGTTTTCTTGCAAGGAATGCCTGTATTGCAGAATTTGAAACTCCCGGTGAATTATCCTTGTGAAGATGGCCGGATTTCCTTTGCTGTAAAAACAACAGCCAAATTATGTAAACACCGGAACTCAAATGCTAAAGTGAAAAGGTGGTTCATGCTGCCATTAATCAAAAATGTTCAGTTGGTAACTTGTAATTTGATTGACGGCAATAAAGAAGCCTTTTACATGTTTGTGGTATATTATCTTTGGCGGTATTTAAAGGCACTGTAATATATAACATGTAATATATAATTTATACAACACATTTCTTATAAATTATTAGATGTGATTTGTTAGTCTACCTGTATTGAAGCATTCTTGCTGTTTTCAGTTGCTTTGCTCATAAGATCCTGGAAATTCATGGTTTTCTACAAACAAACCAAACAAAATGTATTATTAAATTGACACATTTATCAAAATGTATGTATATATATGAAAACTTGTGGTCTGTTTAAAATACATTGATAATGGAATACGAAATGTATGACATTTTTTTCGAATTAGAAAATTATTCTATGGTGTAATTGACCTTTAAACTTCCCTTACGGTTTAGAACTGTTTAAAGCGAAGCATTGTTAATACTAACAACACATTATAAAAAAGAGCCGTTTAAACTACACTTACAATACTCTCTACTAACACTTATACTGATAAAAACAACTGAGGATATTAACCAAGACACTAAGAATAGTTTTTGTGTTGCTTATATCCTTAATACCCGGCTTAATAACGGAAATGGAATGAAATTACTATTTGTAGCTTGCATCGCCATATAACATGGTTATAACACAGGATGAATACACATGAGTTGAATAGAGCCTAGTACAAGAGATATTAGTCATTTACCTTCAATAATCCACTATAAATACGAACATTTACAAGAGAAGTTTACTGTGTTCAATATGCCCGTGTTTTATTTGATCATCTGTTTGGCTACCAGGCTCTTGGCCGAGTTGTACACAGGTAGCCCAAAATACTAATTCATTCAAAGATGGCGGGCTATGGTAGACAAGTTGTTGTTCGTAAAGTTTTTCTTTGGGGAGTAGCAAGCGTTTATTTGTTTGCATTTACATCTCTTTATGTGCAAATACCGGGTAAACGTCTAACATTACTATCTAGTATATATAATATTCTATAATCGAAGGTTTTTGTGCCATTATCAAATTGAGACAATAATCAACTATTGTTTGTTCGATTAGGTCTTTATGGCCGCCATGGTCTAATGCCGGCTAGGATCGCTCTAAAACAAGGTAATTATTTCATATCTTTGCTATTGGAGCACTATTATGAATCAAATTATAGAATGAGCTGTTTGATGTTGTTGAATTATGTTAATCAATACATTGATGTTGATGATGATGATGTTTATTGTAATGTTGATGATGATGATGATGATGTTTATTGTAATGTTGATGATGATGATGATGATGTTTATTGTAATGTTGATGATGATGATGATGATGTTGATAATAATGATGTTGATGATGATGATGATGATGTTTATTGTAAATGTTGATGATGATGATGATGATGATGTTGATAATAATGATGTTGATGATGATGATGATGATGTTTATTGTAAATGTTGATGATGATGATGATGATGATGTTGATAATAATGATGTTGATGATGATGATGATGATGTTTATTGTAAATGTTGATGATGATGATGATGATGATGTTGATAATAATGATGTTGATGATGATGATGATGATGTTTATTGTAAATGTTGATGATGATGATGTTGATAATGATGATGTTTATTGTGATGATTGCATAGCTGCCAACCCTCCCGGATAATCCGTGATTCTCCAGAATTTGAGCCTTGTCTCCCGGTCTCCCAGATAAGATTGAAATCTCACGGATAACGGGTAAATCTCACGGATAAGCGATAAATTGATAGATTTGCCTGCTAGCTGTGATTTTATATGTACGGAGGTTTTTTTTTTTGGTTCGGAACTTTTGACAAGATAAACAAAATGGCAGAAATTCGGAGTTTATCGATCAAAAAGGCGGACCTTTTCTCAATTATCCCGAACTCAAGATTTGTATTCGTCCGGGGTTGGCAGCTCTGTGATTGTTGATAATAATGATGATGATGGCATTAATGATGATGAAGATGACGTCTTTGATGGTGATGGTATTCAAATATTGATCATCTGTTTATATTTTTACTATAAATCACGAATAATTAGATGAGTCAATGTTGATTTCAGAGCATTCCAATGTGTGGGATGACTTCTACCACAAGCCAACAATGCTATGGTTTATGCCTCACCTTGGTCTAGATATAGAAACAGGCATGGACTTGCTATGTATTGTGGGAATCATCTTGTCATTACTAGCGTTGTCATTGGATACATGGAGGGACTCGATGACATTCTTTGTCATGTGGTACCTATATTACTCTCTTTACCAGGTCAATGATAAAAACATACAGAAATACGTTTATCATACTTTTATCACCCGACACTCGCTCTTGGTCATTATAATGTACAGACCTGGCCAGCTCGGTCCGTACGTCATGACTGCGAGTCAAATACCAGGTCAATGATAAAAACATACAAATATCAAATATTTATGACTTGGGGGTGATGGGTAGTGTTTTCTGTGTACCTCTCACTGTTGTGGTTGAGGTGCTAGTTCTGTCGCGGTAGGTCTTGCATTATATGTGAATATTTGAGTTTGATTGGTGTGTTGTTCTCTCTCACACCATAAGGTTTTTTTGTAAAGATTATCCGGTTTTCCTCCCTCCACAAAAATTAACATGTGAGGTGAGTTATGTGCTAAAATATTTAATGTAGAGGTGTGAGTGAGTCTGAGTCTCCCCAAATAGTATCTTGCTAACTACATTGGGATGTTGAAAAAGTGATTTATTTATCTATGATGATGATGATGACGATGATAATGATGGTGATGATGATGATGATGATGATGATGATGATAATGATGATGACGATGATAAGTTATAGAGGATGATGATGATGATGATGACGATGATAATGATGGTGATGATGATGATGATGATGATGATGATGATGATGATGATGATGATGATGATGATGATGATGATGGTGATGATGATGGTGATGATGATGATGATGACGATGATGATGATGATGACGATGATAATAGAGGATGATGATGATGATGATAATAATGGGATTGATGATGATGATTTTCCTGGTTTTGCTGGTCTCAAGATTGATGTGATTTTTCTAGGTTGGTCAGACATTTCTTTGGTTCCAGTGGTAAGTATATTTATCTTTCAATGTCTTCTTGGTGTATCTAGTAACTTTCAGATATTTTCAGGGATATTCTACTAATGGAGACTGGTTTCTTGGCTGTGTTGGTAGCACCTCTGTCAACGCATGTCAAGTAAGAAACAATTGATGATTTAATGTGATGTTGCTCACAATATTTCTTATTTATATATCTTGATGTGTTGTAGGTGTCGTCACCATGACAGCATTACGCTATGGCTTATTAAATGGCTTGCTTTTCGTCTCATGTTTTGTTCAGGGATTGTGAAACTAACCAGTCAATGTCCAACATGGTGGGGTCTTACAGCACTTGACTGGCATTATGAATCACAGGTTGACAGAACTGTTGTCTTGTTTGTATTATGTTATCTTGTCTGTTCAGTTAATTGAGAAACAAACCAGTTAATGTTAACATGGTGGGGTCTAACAGCACTTGACTGGAATCACAGGTTAATTAACAGAACTGTTGTCTTGTTTGTATTATGTTATCTTGTCTGTTCATTTAATTGAGAAACAAACCAGTTAAATAAATGTTAACATGGTGGGGTCTTACAGTGCTTGACTGGAATCACAGGTTAATTAACAGAACTGTTGTCTTGTTTGTATTATGTTATCTTGTCTGCATGTTCATATTAACAAAGAATATATTAGAATTAGTAACATTTATATATTATATAAATGTTACTAATTCTAATATATTCTTTGTTTATTACACAGTGTATCCCCAGTCCCCTGGCATGGTATGCACATCAATTACCCAGCTGGTTTCAAAGGCTTAGTATTGTGCTGGTGTAAGTAACATGAGGGTCAGCTATGGTATAATGATGATGATGGTAATGATGACTAATGATGGTGTTGGTCATCATGTTAATGATGGTGATGGTGTTGATGATATTGTTGTCGTTGATGATGGTGTTGGTTATCATGATAATGATGGTGATGGTGTTGATGATATTGTTGTCGTTGATGATGGTGTTGGTCATCATGATAATGATGGTGATGGTGTTGATGATATTGTTGTCATTGATGATGGTGTTGGTCATCATGATAATGATGGTGATGGTGTTGATGATATTGTTGTCATTGATGATGGTGTTGGTCATCATGATAATGATGGTGATGGTGGTGATGATATTGTTGTTGTTGATGATGATGGTGTTGGTCATGATGATGGTGGTGGTGATGATGGTGATGATCAGGATGATGTTGATTGTGGTGATGATAGTGATTATTTATGATGATGATAATGGTGGTGATGATGAGGATGATGTTGACCATCATAATGATGATAGTTCAATTGGTGATGATTATATTGAGATTATTTTTATCTAGGTATACCATCCTCATGGTTTTAAGTTGGTTGTTCTTTGCTCCAGTCAGGTCCTTGAGAATTCTCTCTTTTTATTCACAAGTAAGAACAACATTGTTTTTGTGAGCACCAGGAAGCTAACATAACTTTTCTCTCTGACTCATTTCTCCCTAGCTTGTCATCATCTTTCACATCTATATGTTTGCATTGTGAACTGAATGTGCACAACTCGTTTGTAGCAGTATGCAGGCAGTCTATCATAGCAAGTGGTCATAGCCACTGAGTGTACTAAATAACTTTTTCAACTGTCTTGTCAGTTATTTGTTGATAATTCTATTGAACATTGTTTTATGCCCTGTACTTTTGTTGTTTGTTTCAGCTGTTTTTCCAAGTCTTGATTATTATGACAGGAAACTATAATTTCTTCAATATCCTTGCTATTATCATACTAATCTCTATTCTGGATGACAAACATCTCAAGACTGTCTTGCCATCTTCTCTAGGTAAGTAAAGCTTCAATTATATGAGTCCTTTCAATTCAATTCCACTTAAAACCCATCCATGCATTAACATCTACTAGCAAGCACAATAATGTTATATCTACTAGCAAGCACAGTAGTGTTATATCTACTAGCAAGCACAATAATGTTATATCTACTAGCAAGCACAATAATGTTATATCTACTAGCAAGCACAATAATGTTATATCTACTAGCAAGCACAATAATGTTATATCTACTAGCAAGCACAATAATGTTATATCTACTAGCAAGCACAATAATGTTGTATCTACTAGCAAGCACAATAATGTTATATCTACTAGCAAGCACAGTAGTGTTATATCTACTAGCAAGCACAATAATGTTATATCTACTAGCAAGCACAATAATGTTATATCTACTAGCAAGCACAATAATGTTATATCTACTAGCAAGCACAATAATGTTATATCTACTAGCAAGCACAATAATGTTATATCTACTAGCAAGCACAATAATGTTATATCTACTAGCAAGCACAATAATGTTACATCTACTAGCAAGCACAATAATGTTATATCTACTAGCAAGCACAATAATGTTATATCTACTAGCAAGCACAGTAATGTTATATCTACTAGCAAGCACAATAATGTTATATCTACTAGCAAGCACAGTAATGTTATATCTACTAGCAAGCACAATAATGTTATATCTACTAGCAAGCACAGTAATGTTATATCTACTAGCAAGCACAATAATGTTATATCTACTAGCAAGCACAATAATGTTATATCTACTAGCAAGCACAGTAATGTTATATCTACTAGCAAGCACAATAATGTTATATCTACTAGCAAGCACAGTAATGTTATATCTACTAGCAAGCACAGTAATGTTATATCTACTAGCAAGCACAATAATGTTATATCTACTAGCAAGCACAGTAATGTTATATCTACTAGAAAGCACAATAATGTTATATCTACTAGCAAGCACAATAATGTTATATCTACTAGCAAGCACAGTAATGTTATATCTACTAGCAAGCACAGTAATGTTATATCTACTAGCAAGCACAATAATGTTATATCTACTAGCAAGCACAGTAATGTTATATCTACTAGCAAGCACAGTAATGTTATATCTACTATCAAGCACAGTAATGTTATATCTACTAGCAAGCACAGTAATGTTATATCTACTAGCAAGCACAGTAATGTTATATCTACTATCAAGCACAGTAATGTTATATCTACTATCAAGCACAGTAATGTTATATCTACTAGCAAGCACAGTAATGTTATATGTACTAGCAAGCACAGTAATGTTATATCTACTAGCAAGCACAGTAATGTTATATCTACTAGCAAGCACAGTAATGTTATATCTACTAGCAAGTACAGTAATGTTATATCTACTAGCAAGCACAATAATGTTATATGTACTAGCAAGCACAATAATGTTATATTAGTTTGGCTTTGTGCAAACTCAGACATTCCACTGTACATCAAGGAAAGCAAGTAAACTAGCAACCACACATTTCCCAACGAGCCATTGGAATGTCAAAGTTTGCAGAAAGCTGAGAACAGCAGAAATATTGTGGCTAGCGCTGAAAAAGGATGAAATAGGTAATTGAATTCCCTGTATAATAATAATAATGATGAATAATAATATATATAAAATATAAGAGTGCAGTGGGTGATGTTCTTGTTCATAGTTTCCAATACCAAGACTGAGGTTGTTGACAACTCATGGACTGAACGAATCAAAGGGCTGATCACAAAACTGACATTCCTTTCTGTGATTGGCTACATTGTGTATTGGATGGTAAAACTATTTAATCTGGAACTCTCTGCCAAGCATGTCATTAAATCCAAAATAAGTAAGTCATGATTTCGTTTCACTGTTACTCAGTCAGTCAGTCAGTCAATAAGTCAGTCAGTCAGTTATTTAGTATGTCAGTTATTTAGTAAGTCAGTCAGTCAGTCAGTCAGTCAGTCAGTCAGTCAGTCAGTCAGTCAGTCAGTCAGTCAGTCAGTCAGTCAGTCAGTCAGTCAGTCAGTCAGTCAGTCAGTCAGTCAGTCAGTCAGTCAGTCAGTCAGTCAGTCAGTCAGTCAGTCAGTGCATCAGTCATTTAATATGTCTGTCAGTCAGTCAGTCATTTTCTTTCATCCATCCATCTATCTTGTTGTACGTGTGTTTGTTGTTAATGTATGATATCTTTGTTGGTAGTGTTTTCACAGGATCAGTTTTATGATGCCATCGAAAAATATACACCCATTTCAATATGGGTTGGTTTGGGATCCCTGTGTATAGAAATAATGCATGCATTGATTGGGTAAGTATAATAATATTAATTATCATCATCAAGTTTGCTGTTGTGCATGTATTGATTGGGTAAATATAATAAAAGCAACAAGCGGTTTGTTTGCTTTACTTGTAGGTGTATGAAGGAGAGAGGCCTGGCAAGTAAACTGTGGTGTACAGTACAATGGCTTGTCTTCTCGTTCGCTGCTCTTGGTATGTTTGCTGTCAGCCTGGTAAGTTTACTGGCTAGTTCTATCACTTGCACTAGTACTACCTCTAGTGTTGATGCTTCTCTATTACTCTTTCATTGTTTGTTTTTGTTTAATATTTTCTACTAAAAAGTTATTTTACTTATCAATATACGTATACATGGTAGTGTATTCACTCTTTTACTCCGACGAAGGGCTAAAGCTCGAAAGTAAAGTTAAGTCAACATTACGGTGTTACACATTTTATTCTGTTAATTACCTATCGTTTATATCAAACACCGGCGCAGTCTATACTAGTTTACTGACTAGTTTCCATTTATATTTTAAACAGTCAGTTACACATTTCATTATATTACCTATCGTTTATATCAAACACCGGCGCAGTCTATACTAGTTTACTGACTAGTTTCCATTTATATTTTAAACAGTCAGTTACACATTTTATTCTGTTACCTATCGTTTATATCAAACACCGGCGGAGTCTGTACTAGTTTACTCGCTAGTTTCCATTAATATGTATACATGATATATTTAGAATAGTTGTTAACGTTTCATAACCCATGGTATTTTGTCTTTAGGTTCCATACACGGTTATAGATCATTCAACACAGCAGAGGGTTTGGCCTGTAATCAAACGAATGAAAACCAGGGTAGACTATCTTGAGCTTGTTCATGCTTATGGTTTATTTAGAAGGTACAACAATGATTGATGATATTGATTATAATAAAGATGATGAAGATGACAATGATAATGATAATGATTACTGTAATAATAGTGACGAATGATAATGACGATGACCATCGTAAAGGAGACAATAACAGTGGTGTTTGTTTATTGTGATTTGTGATCAAAAACAGTGGTGTTTGTTTATTGTGATTTGTGATCAATAACAGTGGTGTTTGTTTATTGTGATTTGTGATCAATAACAGTGGTGTTTGTTTATTGTGATTTGTGATCAATAACAGTGGTGTTTGTTTATTGTGATTTGTGATCAATAACAGTGGTGTTTGTTTATTGTGATAGTTTGTGTTTGTTTTTCTCTTAGTATGACTGGTGTTGGTGGACGACCAGAGCTGAACATTGAAGGCAGCCATTCACTGAATGGCCCATGGAAGGTATACCCCCTCATACCCCCCCCCCCAGTCATTCTATCATACTAAATTGTCCTTGTTTTGTATGAGCAACTGATACTGATGGAGGGAGGGAGGGGATTATTCTTGATACTGTTTTGTTGTTTCAGGAATACGGATTTTTGTACAAGCCCGTTGGCATGGATACCGCGTTACCATTAGTAGGTAATACTGTTACTCCTTATTCTATCTTTCTTGGCTATGGTAGTATTAGACATGTAGAGTCTTTTCATCCCAGCAGGACCAACACAATGTCTAACTTTGTAAATTCCATATGATAATGATTAAGGCATTCCTTCTTCTATTTCATAGCCCCCCACCAGCCTCGACTTGATTGGCAGATGTGGTTCGCAGCTTTAGGGTCGTACAATCACAATCCATGGTTTGTTCATTTAGTCTATCGACTACTACATGGCCAGCAAGAAGTGCTTGATCTCATGGGAAATAATCCATTTCCTGATAAACCCCCTAGATATATACGAGCTAATTTATACACATATCACTATACAAGACTACACAAAAACACTAGCAGTCTATTGGACGCTGTGCATAATTCTAGGTAGGTTAGTGCTTATTTATACACATATCACTAGACTACATAAAAACACTAGCAGTGTATTGGACGCTGTGCATAATTCTAGGTAGGTTAGTGCTTATTTATACACATATCACTAGACTACATAAAAACACTAGCAGTGTATTGGACGCTGTGCATAATTCTAGGTAGGTTAGTGCTTATTTATACACATATCACTAGACTACATAAAAACACTAGCAGTGTATTGGACGCTGTGCATAATTCTAGGTAGGTTAGTTATATATACGTGCTTATTTATACACATCACTAGACTACATAAAAACACTAGCAGTGTATTGGACGCTGTGTATAATTCTAGGTAGGTTAGTTATATATACGTGCTTATTTATACACATCACTAGACTACATAAAAACACTAGCAGTGTATTGGACGCTGTGCATAATTCTAGGTAGGTTAGTTATATATACGTGCTTATTTATACACATCACTAGACTACATAAAAACACTAGCAGTGTATTGGACGCTGTGTATAATTCTAGGTAGGTTAGTCATATATACGTGCTTATTTATACACATATCACTAGACTACATAAAAACACTAGCAGTCTATTGGACGCTGTGTATAATTCTAGGTAGGTTAGTCATATATACGTGCTTATTTAATAGAGGATATTACATGGGCGCGCGGAGATATGAATTTTATCTTCGAGTGTTGATAAGATATCCCACGAGTGAGCGCAGCGAATGAGTGGGATATCTTTTCAACACGAGAAGATAAAATTCATATTTCCAAGCGCACATGTAATGTTCTGTTTATTATATAACAGATAGAAGCAAATCAAAAAAATATTTTACTACCAAACAATGGTTTCGTTACAATACTGAAAGTTAATTGGTTGAGAGTGATATCACACATGTGTGATATCAATAATATCTTCATGACTAGGATAGGCTTTTTATCTAGTTGATATCACTCGGTATACCACTATATGTTATATAATAATAGAGGATATTACATGGGCGCGCGGAGATTTTTATCTTCGAGTGTTGATAAGATATCCCACGAGTGAGCGCAGCGAACGAGTGGGATATCTTTTCAACACGAGAAGATAAAATTCATATGTCCAAGCGCACATGTAATGTTCTGTTTATTATTTGATTGTAACAAAAAGAAAATATTTTGAAAGTTGATTGGTTGAGAGTGATATTACACATGTGTGATATCAATGATATCTTCATGACTAGGATAGGCTTTTTATCTAGTTGATATCACTCGGTATACCACTATATGTTATATAATAAATACACATATCACTAGACTACACAAAAACACTATATCCGCGTGACAAACGAACAACTTCCTACTGATCTTGATCCATATAATCTCAGGTTGATAAAGAATTGGTGGAAACGAGAATTTACGAAAGAGTACCTCCCCATCCTAGAGAAGACTGAACCAACACTTTTATCCTGGCTCAACCATTTTGGTTATGCAAAGGTAATTGAGTTATTCTTGGGGCAGCACGTCTTCTAGTCATGCGGTTTAAATGAATGGATAGATGGATGGATGGATGGATGGATGGATGGATGGATAAATGGATGGATGGATAAATGAAAGAGTGAATGGATGAAAGAATGAATAGTTTTATAAAATTATAACGATAGTGCTAGGGGATATACTTATCGATCTATTTTTATTTTGTTTACAGAGCGATCCATGGCCGGAGCATCCATCTGGCTGGTTATACAGAACTATTGCTTACTTACGAACTGTAATTCGAACTAAAGATCCAGTTAGTTTTATAATAGTGATATACATCACTGGACTCGTTGTGGGCTACCTCTTTTCTTATCACACAGCATAAATAATCATATAGTACACCCGGGGGAGAAACTCGTCAACACAACGATTGACAACAGTCACTCGGTAAATTCGCGGTAATGATACCATATGATGGACATGCATTTGTCTACAATACTGTACACGAATGATCAAATAAACTAGTTCACTAGTATCTGTCTCGTAGACATTTCTTTCAATACAAGTGCATCAGCGATGCGTTTTGCGCGTCCTTTAATAGCCATACCACGTTGGACCACTTCCCTGATAAAAAGAGCACAAAGACAACATTCTTATAATATCGTTCAAATGAAATAGTTCATAGCTACACCACGTTGGACCACTTCCCTGATAAAAAGAGCACAAAGACAACATTCTTATAATATCGTTCAAATGAAATAGTTCATAGCCACACCACGTTGGACCACTTCCCTGATAAAAAGAGCACAAAGACAACATTCTTATAATATCGTTCAAATGAAATAGTTCATAGCCACACCACGTTGGACCACTTCCCTGATAAAAAGAGCACAAAGACAACATTCTTATAATATCGTTCAAATGAAATAGTTCATAGCCACACCACGTTGGACCACTTCCCTGATAAAAAGAGCACAAAGACAACATTCTTATAATATCGTTCAAATGAAATAGTTCATAGCCACACCACGTTGGACCACTTCCCTGATAAAAAGAGCACAAAGACAACATTCTTATAATATCGTTCAAATGAAATAGTTCATAGCCACACCACGTTGGACCACTTCCCTGATAAAAAGAGCACAAAGACAACATTCTTATAATATCGTTCAAATGAAATAGTTCATAGCCACACCACGTTGGACCACTTCCCTGATAAAAAGAGCACAAAGACAACATTCTTATAATATCGTTCAAATGAAATAGTTCATAGCCACACCACGTTGGACCACTTCCCTGATAAAAAGAGCACAGAGACAACATTCTTATAATATCGTTCAATTGAAATAGTTAATAGCCACACCACGTTGGACCACTTCCCTGATAAAATCCTGATAAAAACTTCCCATGCAATGTTCTAGGGTGGGGTAAAGTACGCAAGTTATCACACAAAAAAACTCTAGTCCTCCCCTGTAAAAATTACATCCCTCTCCCTCAAAAAATTAGTTTGCTGTCAATTTATGACCATTCGGGGATAAGAGAGTCGCAATGTTGTTATAAGAGCTGTGTGATTGAATGTAACATAGCAACCTTGATGGTGGTCCTACCCAGTGTAGATATAGCCTCGAGGGGCGAATGTATGACGTAATAAGCTTAAAGTCCGCGAGAGACTAGGCCTGTAGAAAATTAAATTTATTGAAGGCGCCATTTTTATAATAACGCTCGAGGACGATGAAAGGAATAACGCCAAGCTACAGGTATATAGTTCATTTATTTATATTTTTACATGTTCCATATCAGGTTTAAAGCAAATTTCACGAACTTCATGTATATCCTATCGCTCATGGTTTGACCACCAACTATCATGGACTATCATAGAGTTTTAACATGCATGTTCAAATTTCACATGATAGTCGATGATAGTTTTTGCCGTTTGACCGCGCGTACAGGACAGTTGATGATAGTCGAGACGCCTTCGACTATCATCAACTATCATAGCCGTTTGACCTCCGCTTTACACCCTGGGAACGAGGGGCCCTGGGAACGAGGTTGTCCTATTATCCTATATATACCCATCCTATTTCCTTGTTTTATGACCAAACTTCCTCCACTTATATATATATAATGAGCTATATTCCACTATTTCATATATGCCAACATGTATAAACATTCATGTGTACGTTTGATTCAAGTTTCTTCATTATTGTGCTGACTGGTTTACCGTGTGATGTCAAAGTGAAATAGGACAGTTGAATCATATTATAAAATGAAAGTCCCAATTTTATTGCTAACCTCCACCATTTACTTGAAAAATAGAAAACTAAATATTATCACATGAAAAAAATATTCCTAATTCTATTGCCTGTTTGCGATACTGTTTCACTTCGTGATCGACTACAGGATTCTTGTTGGATGATCGTTCCACCAATTTCTAGTTCGAGTAGTAACATGCTTGTTGTTGCTTTTGTTGCTATTCTTGTTGTCCAATTAATATTTACATCATGGATTACAATTTATTAAAATATGTTAAGCACTGATTTCGATACACAAGATTGTTGTTAAGAATGCGTTCCACCGATTTCTATTTTGAGTGGTAACTTTGCTTGTTGTTGGTTGTTGTTGTTCTCGTTGTCCAACCACCGGAGTAACTAGATCTTTCGGCTGTCGTTGTCATCGTCAGCAAGGGTGCAAAATGATTGGGTATACAATGCCTATAGACGGAAATATTTTACCAAAATGTTAATTATCCCCAACAATATAATAAATAACTTTTAATACTCATGAATATTATAGACAGTCTTTACGGTTTATTATCACAAACAATATAATAAACAACTTTTAATACTCCTGAATATTATAGACAGTCTTAACGGTTTATTATCACAAACAATATAATAAACAACTTTTAATACTCATGAATATTATAGACAGTCTTTACGGTTTATTATCACAAACAATATAATAAATAACTTTTAATACACATGATCACAAAGTTACATTAGGGACCTTTGTTTACCTATGAACAAAGGTTACGTAAGGGAACGTTTTTCCCTTTTGCACCCATGATAAGGATACAAAAGGGATCACAAAGTTACATTAGGGACCTTTGTTCACCTATGAACAAAGGTTACATAAGGTAACGTTTTTCCCTTTTGCACCTATGGTAAGGTTACAAAAGGGATCACAAGGTTACATTAGGGACCTTTGTTCACCTATGAACAAAGGTTACATAAGGGATCGTTTTTCCCTTTTGCACACATGGTAAGGTTACAAAAGGGATCACAAGGTCACATTAGGGACCTTTGTTCACCTATGATCAAAGGTTACATAAGGGATCGTTTTTCCCTTTTGCACACATGGTAAAGTTACAAAAGGGATCACAAGGTTACATTAGGGACCTTTGTTCACCTATGAACAAAGGTTACATAAGGGATCGTTTTTCCCTTTTGCACACATGGTAAGGTTACAAAAGGGATCACAAGGTTACATTAGGGACCTTTGTTCACCTATGAACAAAGGTTACATAATGGATCGTTTTTCCCTTTTGCACACATGGTAAGGTTACAAAAGGGATCACAAGGTTACATTAGGGACCTTTGTTCACCTATGAACAAAGGTTACATAAGGGATCGTTTTTCCCTTTTGCACACATGGTAAGGTTACAAAAGGGATCACAAGGTTACATTAGGGACCTTTGTTCACCTATGAACAAAGGTTACATAAGGGATCGTTTTTCCCTTTTGCACACATGGTAAGGTTTCAAAAGGATTCACAAGGTTACATTAGGGACCTTTGTTCACCTATGAACAAAGGTTACATAAGGGATCGTTTTTCACTTTTGCACACATGGTAAGGTTACAAAAAGGATCACAAGGTTACATTAGGGACCTTTCTTCACCTATGAACAAAGGTTACATAAGGGATCGTTTTTCCCTTTTGCACACATGGTAAGGTTAAAAAGGGATCACAAAGTTACATTAGGGACCTTTGTTCACCTATGAACAAAGGTTACATAAGGGATCGTTTTTCCCTTTTGCATACATGGTAAGGTTACAAAAAGGATCACAAGGTTACATTAGGGACCTTTGTTCACCTATGAACAAAGGTTACATAAGGGATCGTTTTTCCCTTTTGCACACATGGTAAGGTTACAAAAGGGATCACAAGGTTACATTAGGGACCTTTGTTCACCTATGAACAAAGGTTTCATAAGGGATCGTTTTTCCCTTTTGCACACATGGTAAGGTTACAAAAGGGATCACAAGGTTACATTAGGGACCTTTGTTCACCTATGAACAAAGGTTACATAAGGGATCGTTTTTCCCTTTTGCACACATGGTAAGGTTACAAAAGGGATCACAACGTTACATTAGGGACCTTTGTTCACCTATGAACAAAGGTTACATAAGGGATCGTTTTTCCCTTTTGCACACATGGTAAGGTTACAAAAGGGATCACAAGGTTACATTAGGGACCTTTGTTCACCTATGAAGAAAGGTTACATAAGGGATCGTTTTTCACTTTTGCACACATGGTAAGGTTACAAAAGGGATCACAAGGTTACATTAGGGACCTTTGTTCACCTATGAACAAAGGTTACATAAGGGATTGTTTTTCCCTTTTGCACACATGGTAAGGTTACAAAAGGGATCACAAGGTTACATTAGGGACCTTTGTTCACCTATGAACAAAGGTTACATAAGGGATCGTTTTTCCCTTTTGCACACATGGTAAGGTTACAAAAGGGATCACAAGGTTACATTAGGGACCTTTGTTCACCTATGAAGAAAGGTTACACAAGGGATCGTTTTTCCCTTTTGCACACATGGTAAGGTTACAAAAGGGATCACAAGGTTACATTAGGGACCTTTGTTCACCTATGAACAAAGGTTACATAAGGGATCGTTTTTCCCTTTTGCACACATGGTAAGGTTACAAAAGGGATCACAAGGTTACATTAGGGACCTTTGTTCACCTATGAACAAAGGTTACATAAGGAATCGTTTTTCCCTTTTGCACACATGGTAAGGTTACAAAAAGGATCACAAGGTTACATTAGGGACCTTTCTTCACCTATGAACAAAGGTTACATAAGGGATCGTTTTTCCCTTTTGCACACATGGTAAGGTTACAAAAGGGATCACAAGGTTACATTAGGGACCTTTGATCACCTATGAACAAAGGTTACATAAGGGATCGTTTTTCCCTTTTGCACACATGGTAAGGTTACAAAAGGGATCACAAGGTTACATTAGGGACCTTTGTTCACCTATGAAGAAAGGTTACATAAGGGATCGTTTTTCCCTTTTGCATACATGGTAAGGTTACAAAAGGGATCACAAGGTTACATCAGGGACCTTTGATCACCTATGAACAAAGGTTACATAAGGGATCGTTTTTCCCTTTTGCACACATGGTAAGGTTACAAAAGGGATCACAAGGTTACATTAGGGACCTTTGTTCACCTATGAACAAAGGTTACATAAGGGATCGTTTTTCCCTTTTGCACACATGGTAAGGTTACAAAAGGGATCACAAGGTTACATTAGGGACCTTTGTTCACCTATGAACAAAGGTTACATAAGGGATCGTTTTTCCCTTTTGCACACATTGTAAGGTTACAAAAGGGATCACAAGGTTACATTAGGGACCTTTGTTCACCTATGAACAAAGGTTACATAAGGGATCGTTTTTCCCTTTTGCACACATGGTAAGGTTACAAAAGGGATCACAAGGTTACATTAGGGACCTTTGTTCACCTATGAAGAAAGGTTACATTAAGGGATCGTTTTTCACTTTTGCACACATGGTAAGGTTACAAAAGGGATCACAACGTTACATTAGGGACCTTTGTTCACCTATGAAGAAAGGTTACATAAGGAATCGTTTTTCCCTTTTGCACACATGGTAAGGTTACAAAAAGGATCACAAGGTTACATTAGGGACCTTTCTTCACCTATGAACAAAGGTTACATAAGGGATCGTTTTTCCCTTTTGCACACATGGTAAGGTTACAAAAGGGATCACAAGGTTACATTAGGGACCTTTGATCACCTATGAACAAAGGTTACATAAGGGATCGTTTTTACCTTTTGCACACATGGTAAGGTTACAAAAGGGATCACAAGGTTACATTAGGGACCTTTGTTCACCTATGAACAAAGGTTACATAAGGGATCGTTTTTCCCTTTTGCATACATGGTAAGGTTACAAAAGGGATCACAAGGTTACATCAGGGACCTTTGATCACCTATGAACAAAGGTTACATAAGGGATCGTTTTTCCCTTTTGCACACATGGTAAGGTTACAAAAGGGATCACAAGGTTACATTAGGGACCTTTGTTCACCTATGAAGAAAGGTTACATAAGGGATCGTTTTTCCCTTTTGCACACATGGTAAGGTTACAAAAGGGATCACAAGGTTACATTACGGACCTTTGTTCACCTATGAACAAAGGTTACATAAGGGATCGTTTTTCCCTTTTGCACACATGGTAAGGTTACAAAAGGGATCACAAGGTTACATTAGGGACCTTTGTTCACCTATGAAGAAAGGTTACATAAGGGATCGTTTTTCCCTTTTGCACACATGGTAAGGTTACAAAAGGGATCACAAGGTTACATTAGGGACCTTTGTTCACTTATGAAGAAAGGTTACATAAGGGATCGTTTTTCACTTTTGCACACATGGTAAGGTTACAAAAGGGATCACAAGGTTACATTAGGGACCTTTGTTCACTTATGAACAAAGGTTACATAAGGAATCGTTTTTCCCTTTTGCACACATGGTAAGGTTACAAAAAGGATCACAAGGTTACATTAGGGACCTTTCTTCACCTATGAACAAAGGTTACATAAGGGATCGTTTTTCCCTTTTGCACACATGGTAAGGTTACAAAAGGGATCACAAGGTTACATTAGGGACCTTTGATCACCTATGAACAAAGGTTACATAAGGGATCGTTTTTACCTTTTGCACACATGGTAAGGTTACAAAAGGGATCACAAGGTTACATTAGGGACCTTTGTTCACCTATGAACAAAGGTTACATAAGGGATCGTTTTTCCCTTTTGCATACATGGTAAGGTTACAAAAGGGATCACAAGGTTACATCAGGGACCTTTGATCACCTATGAACAAAGGTTACATAAGGGATCGTTTTTCCCTTTTGCACACATGGTAAGGTTACAAAAGGGATCACAAGGTTACATTAGGGACCTTTGTTCACCTATGAAGAAAGGTTACATAAGGGATCGTTTTTTCCTTTTGCACACATGGTAAGGTTACAAAAGGGATCACAAGGTTACATTATGGACCTTTGTTCACCTATGAACAAAGGTTACATAAGGGATCGTTTTTCCCTTTTGCACACATGGTAAGGTTACAAAAGGGATCACAAGGTTACATTAGGGACCTTTGTTCACCTATGAACAAAGGTTACATAAGGGATCGTTTTTCCCTTTTGCACACATGGTAAGGTTACAAAAGGGATCACAAGGTTACATTAGGGACCTTTGTTCACCTATGAAGAAAGGTTACATAAGGGATCGTTTTTCACTTTTGCACACATGGTAAGGTTACAAAAGGGATCACAAGGTTACATTAGACACCTTTGTTCACCTATGAAGAAAGGTTACATAAGGAATCGTTTTTCCCTTTTGCACACATGGTAAGGTTACAAAAAGGATCACAAGGTTACATTAGGGACCTTTCTTCACCTATGAACAAAGGTTACATAAGGGATCGTTTTTCCCTTTTGCACACATGGTAAGGTTACAAAAGGGATCACAAGGTTACATTAGGGACCTTTGATCACCTATGAACAAAGGTTACATAAGGGATCGTTTTTACCTTTTGCACACATGGTAAGGTTACAAAAGGGATCACAAGGTTACATTAGGGACCTTTGTTCACCTATGAACAAAGGTTACATAAGGGATCGTTTTTCCCTTTTGCATACATGGTAAGGTTACAAAAGGGATCACAAGGTTACATCAGGGACCTTTGATCACCTATGAACAAAGGTTACATAAGGGATCGTTTTTCCCTTTTGCACACATGGTAAGGTTACAAAAGGGATCACAAGGTTACATTAGGGACCTTTGTTCACCTATGAACAAAGGTTACATAAGGGATCGTTTTTCCCTTTTGCACACATGGTAAGGTTCCAAAAGGGATCACAAAGTTACATTAGGGACCTTTGTTCACCTATGAACAAAGGTTACATAAGGGATCGTTTTTCCCTTTTGCACACATGGTAAGGTTACAAAAAGGATCACAAGGTTACATTAGGGACCTTTCTTCACCTATGAACAAAGGTTACATAAGGGATCGTTTTTCCCTTTTGCACACATGGTAAGGTTACAAAAGGGATCACAAGGTTACATTAGGGACCTTTGATCACCTATGAACAAAGGTTACATAAGGGATCGTTTTTCCCTTTTGCACACATGGTAAGGTTACAAAAGGGATCACAAGGTTACATTAGGGACCTTTGTTCACCTATGAACAAAGGTTACATAAGGGATCGTTTTTCCCTTTTGCACACATGGTAAGGTTACAAAAGGGATCACAAGGTTACATTAGGGACCTTTGTTGACCTATGAACAAAGGTTACATAAGGGATCGTTTTTCCCTTTTGCACACATGGTAAGGTTACAAAAGGGATCACAAGGTTACATTAGGGACCTTTGTTCACCTATGAACAAAGGTTACATAAGGGATCGTTTTTCCCTTTTGCACACATGGTAAGGTTACAAAAGGGATCACAAGGTTACATTAGGGACCTTTGTTCACCTATGAACAAAGGTTACATAAGGGATCGTTTTTCCCTTTTGCACACATGGTAAGGTTACAAAAGGGATCACAAGGTTACATTAGGGACCTTTGTTCACCTATGAACAAAGGTTACATAAGGGATCGTTTTTCCCTTTTGCACACATGGTAAGGTTACAAAAGGGATCACAAGGTTACATTAGGGACCTTTGTTCACCTATGAACAAAGGTTACATAAGGGATCGTTTTTCCCTTTTGCACACATGGTAAGGTTACAAAAGGGATCACAAAGTTACATTAGGGACCTTTGTTCACCTATGAACAAAGGTTACATAAGGGATCGTTTTTCCCTTTTGCACACATGGTAAGGTTCCAAAAGGGATCACAAATTTACATTAGGGACCTTTGTTCACCTATGAACAAAGGTTACATAAGGGATCGTTTTTCCCTTTTGCACACATGGTAAGGTTACAAAAGGGATCACAAGGTTACATTAGGGACCTTTGTTCACCTATGAACAAAGGTTACTTAAGGGATCGTTTTTCTATTTTGCACACATGGTAAGGTTACAAAAGGGATCACAAGATTACATTAGGGACCTTTGTTCACCTATGAACAAAGGTTACATAAGGGATCGTTTTTCCCTTTTGCACACATGGTAAGGTTACAAAAGGGATCACAAAGTTACATTAGGGACCTTTGTTCACCTATGAACAAAGGTTACATAAGGGATCGTTTTTCCCTTTTGCACACATGGTAAGGTTACAAAAGGGATGACAAGGTTACATTAGGGACCTTTGTTCACCTATGAACAAAGGTTACATAAGGGATCGTTTTTCCCTTTTGCACCCATGGTAAGGTTACAAAAGTGATCACAAAGTTACATTAGGGACCTTTGTTTACCTATGAACAAAGGTTACATAAGGGATCGTTTTTCCCTTTTGCACCCATGGTAAGGTTACAAAAGGGATCACCAAGTTACATTAGGGACCTTTGTTTACCTATGAACAAAGGTTACATAAGGGAACGTTTTTCCTTTTGCACCCATGGTAATGTTACAAAAGGGATCACAAAGTTACATTAGGGACCTTTGTTCACCTATGAACAAAGGTTACATAAGGGAACGTTTTTCCCTTTTGCACCCATGGTAAGGTTACAAAAGGGATCATAAAGTTACATTAGTGACATTTGTTCACCTATGAACAAAGGTTACATAAGGGAACGTTTTTCCCTTTTGCACCCATGGTAAGGTTACAAAAGGGATCATAAAGTTACATTAGGGACCTTTGTTCACCTATGAACAAAGGTTACTTAAGGGATCGTTTTTCTATTTTGCACACATGGTAAGGTTACAAAAGGGATCACAAGATTACATTAGGGACCTTTGTTCACCTATGAACAAAGGTTACATAAGGGATCGTTTTTCCCTTTTGCACACATGGTAAGGTTACAAAAGGGATCACAAAGTTACATTAGGGACCTTTGTTCACCTATGAACAAAGGTTACATAAGGGATCGTTTTTCCCTTTTGCACACATGGTAAGGTTACAAAAGGGATCACAAGGTTACATTAGGGACCTTTGTTCACCTATGAACAAAGGTTACATAAGGGATCGTTTTTCCCTTTTGCACACATGGTAAGGTTACAAAAGGGATCACAAGGTTACATTAGGGACCTTTGTTCACCTATGAACAAAGGTTACATAAGGGAACGTTTTTCCTTTTGCACCCATGGTAATGTTACAAAAGGGATCACAAAGTTACATTAGGGACCTTTGTTCACCTATGAACAAAGGTTACATAAGGGATCGTTTTTCCCTTTTGCACACATGGTAAGGTTACAAAAGGGATCACAAGGTTACATTAGGGACCTTTGTTCACCTATGAACAAAGGTTACATAAGGGATCGTTTTTCCCTTTTGCACACATGGTAAGGTTACAAAAGGGATCACAAGGTTACATTAGGGACCTTTGTTCACCTATGAACAAAGGTTACATAAGGGATCGTTTTTCCCTTTTGCACACATGGTAAGGTTCCAAAAGGGATCACAAAGTTACATTAGGGACCTTTGTTCACCTATGAACAAAGGTTACATAAGGGATCGTTTTTCCCTTTTGCACACATGGTAAGGTTACAAAAGGGATCACAAGGTTACATTAGGGACCTTTGTTCACCTATGAACAAAGGTTACTTAAGGGATCGTTTTTCTATTTTGCACACATGGTAAGGTTACAAAAGGGATCACAAGATTACATTAGGGACCTTTGTTCACCTATGAACAAAGGTTACATAAGGGATCGTTTTTCCCTTTTGCACACATGGTAAGGTTACAAAAGGGATCACAAAGTTACATTAGGGACCTTTGTTCACCTATGAACAAAGGTTACATAAGGGATCGTTTTTCCCTTTTGCACACATGGTAAGGTTACAAAAGGGATGACAAGGTTACATTAGGGACCTTTGTTCACCTATGAACAAAGGTTACATAAGGGATCGTTTTTCCCTTTTGCACACATGGTAAGGTTACAAAAGGGATCACAAGGTTACATTAGGGACCTTTGTTCACCTATGAACAAAGGTTACATAAGGGATCGTTTTTCCCTTTTGCACACATGGTAAGGTTACAAAAGGGATCACAAGGTTACATTAGGGACCTTTGTTCACCTATGAACAAAGGTTACATAAGGGATCGTTTTTTCCTTTTGCACACATGGTAAGGTTACAAAAGGGATCACAAGGTTACATTAGGGACCTTTGTTCACCTATGAACAAAGGTTACATAAGGGGTCGTTTTTCCCTTTTGCACACATGGTAAGGTTACAAAAGGGATCACAAGGTTACATTAGGGACCTTTGTTTACCTATGAACAAAGGTTACATAAGGGATCGTTTTCTCCTTTTGCACCCATGGTAAGGTTACAAAAGGGATCACAAAGTTACATTAGGGACCTTTGTTTACCTATGAACAAAGGTTACATAAGGGATCGTTTTTCCCTTTTGCACACATGGTAAGGTTACAAAAGGGATCACAAGGTTACATTAGGGACCTTTGTTCACCTATGAACAAAGGTTACATAAGGGATCGTTTTTCCCTTTTGCACACATGGTAAGGTTACAAAAGGGATCACAAGGTTACATTAGGGACCTTTGTTCACCTATGAACAAAGGTTACATAAGGGATCGTTTTTCCCTTTTGCACACATGGTAAGGTTACAAAAGGGATCACAAGGTTACATTAGGGACCTTTGTTCACCTATGAACAAAGGTTACATAAGGGATCGTTTTTCCCTTTTGCACACATGGTAAGGTTACAAAAGGGATCACAAGGTTACATTAGGGACCTTTGTTCACCTATGAACAAAGGTTACATAAGGGATCGTTTTTCCCTTTTGCACACATGGTAAGGTTACAAAAGGGATCACAAGGTTACATTAGGGACCTTTGTTCACCTATGAACAAAGGTTACATAAGGGATCGTTTTTCCCTTTTGCACACATGGTAAGGTTCCAAAAGGGATCACAAAGTTACATTAGGGACCTTTGTTCACCTATGAACAAAGGTTACATAAGGGATCGTTTTTCCCTTTTGCACACATGGTAAGGTTACAAAAGGGATCACAAGGTTACATTAGGGACCTTTGTTCACCTATGAACAAAGGTTACTTAAGGGATCGTTTTTCTATTTTGCACACATGGTAAGGTTACAAAAGGGATCACAAGATTACATTAGGGACCTTTGTTCACCTATGAACAAAGGTTACATAAGGGATCGTTTTTCCCTTTTGCACACATGGTAAGGTTACAAAAGGGATCACAAAGTTACATTAGGGACCTTTGTTCACCTATGAACAAAGGTTACATAAGGGATCGTTTTTCCCTTTTGCACACATGGTAAGGTTACAAAAGGGATGACAAGGTTACATTAGGGACCTTTGTTCACCTATGAACAAAGGTTACATAAGGGATCGTTTTTCCCTTTTGCACCCATGGTAAGGTTACAAAAGTGATCACAAAGTTACATTAGGGACCTTTGTTTACCTATGAACAAAGGTTACATAAGGGATCGTTTTTCCCTTTTGCACCCATGGTAAGGTTACAAAAGGGATCACCAAGTTACATTAGGGACCTTTGTTTACCTATGAACAAAGGTTACATAAGGGAACGTTTTTCCTTTTGCACCCATGGTAATGTTACAAAAGGGATCACAAAGTTACATTAGGGACCTTTGTTCACCTATGAACAAAGGTTACATAAGGGAACGTTTTTCCCTTTTGCACCCATGGTAAGGTTACAAAAGGGATCATAAAGTTACATTAGTGACATTTGTTCACCTATGAACAAAGGTTACATAAGGGAACGTTTTTCCCTTTTGCACCCATGGTAAGGTTACAAAAGGGATCATAAAGTTACATTAGGGACCTTTGTTCACCTATGAACAAAGGTTACTTAAGAGATCGTTTTTCTATTTTGCACACATGGTAAGGTTACAAAAGGGATCACAAGATTACATTAGGGACCTTTGTTCACCTATGAACAAAGGTTACATAAGGGATCGTTTTTCCCTTTTGCACACATGGTAAGGTTACAAAAGGGATCACAAAGTTACATTAGGGACCTTTGTTCACCTATGAACAAAGGTTACATAAGGGATCGTTTTTCCCTTTTGCACACATGGTAAGGTTACAAAAGGGATCACAAGGTTACATTAGGGACCTTTGTTCACCTATGAACAAAGGTTACATAAGGGATCGTTTTTCCCTTTTGCACACATGGTAAGGTTACAAAAGGGATCACAAGGTTACATTAGGGACCTTTGTTCACCTATGAACAAAGGTTACATAAGGGATCGTTTTTTCCTTTTGCACACATGGTAAGGTTACAAAAGGGATCACAAGGTTACATTAGGGACCTTTGTTCACCTATGAACAAAGGTTACATAAGGGGTCGTTTTTCCCTTTTGCACACATGGTAAGGTTACAAAAGGGATCACAAGGTTACATTAGGGACCTTTGTTTACCTATGAACAAAGGTTACATAAGGGATCGTTTTCTCCTTTTGCACCCATGGTAAGGTTACAAAAGGGATCACAAAGTTACATTAGGGACCTTTGTTTACCTATGAACAAAGGTTACATAAGGGATCGTTTTTCCCTTTTGCACACATGGTAAGGTTACAAAAGGGATCACAAGGTTACATTAGGGACCTTTGTTCACCTATGAACAAAGGTTACATAAGGGATCGTTTTTCCCTTTTGCACACATGGTAAGGTTACAAAAGGGATCACAAGGTTACATTAGGGACCTTTGTTCACCTATGAACAAAGGTTACATAAGGGATCGTTTTTCCCTTTTGCACACATGGTAAGGTTACAAAAGGGATCACAAGGTTACATTAGGGACCTTTGTTCACCTATGAACAAAGGTTACATAAGGGATCGTTTTTCCCTTTTGCACACATGGTAAGGTTACAAAAGGGATCACAAGGTTACATTAGGGACCTTTGTTCACCTATGAACAAAGGTTACATAAGGGATCGTTTTTCCCTTTTGCACACATGGTAAGGTTACAAAAGGGATCACAAGGTTACATTAGGGACCTTTGTTCACCTATGAACAAAGGTTACATAAGGGATCGTTTTTCCCTTTTGCACACATGGTAAGGTTCCAAAAGGGATCACAAAGTTACATTAGGGACCTTTGTTCACCTATGAACAAAGGTTACATAAGGGATCGTTTTTCCCTTTTGCACACATGGTAAGGTTACAAAAGGGATCACAAGGTTACATTAGGGACCTTTGTTCACCTATGAACAAAGGTTACTTAAGGGATCGTTTTTCTATTTTGCACACATGGTAAGGTTACAAAAGGGATCACAAGATTACATTAGGGACCTTTGTTCACCTATGAACAAAGGTTACATAAGGGATCGTTTTTCCCTTTTGCACACATGGTAAGGTTACAAAAGGGATCACAAAGTTACATTAGGGACCTTTGTTCACCTATGAACAAAGGTTACATAAGGGATCGTTTTTCCCTTTTGCACACATGGTAAGGTTACAAAAGGGATGACAAGGTTACATTAGGGACCTTTGTTCACCTATGAACAAAGGTTACATAAGGGATCGTTTTTCCCTTTTGCACACATGGTAAGGTTACAAAAGGGATCACAAGGTTACATTAGGGACCTTTGTTCACCTATGAACAAAGGTTACATAAGGGATCGTTTTTCCCTTTTGCACACATGGTAAGGTTACAAAAGGGATCACAAGGTTACATTAGGGACCTTTGTTCACCTATGAACAAAGGTTACATAAGGGATCGTTTTTCCCTTTTGCACACATGATAAGGTTGCAAAAGGGATCACAAGGTTACATTAGGGACCTTTGTTCACCTATGAACAAAGGTTACATAAGGGATCGTTTTTCCCTTTTGCACACATGGTAAGGTTACAAAAGGGATCACAAGGTTACATTAGGGACCTTTGTTCACCTATGAACAAAGGTTACATAAGTGATCGTTTTTCCCTTTTGCACACATGGTAAGGTTACAAAAGGGATCACAAGGTTACATTAGGGACCTTTGTTTACCTATGAACAAAGGTTACATAAGGGATCGTTTTCTCCTTTTGCACCCATGGTAAGGTTACAAAAGGGATCACAAAGTTACATTAGGGACCTTTGTTTACCTATGAACAAAGGTTACATAAGGGATCGTTTTTCCCTTTTGCACACATGGTAAGGTTACAAAAGGGATCACAAGGTTACATTAGGGACCTTTGTTCACCTATGAACAAAGGTTACATAAGGGATCGTTTTTCCCTTTTGCACACATGGTAAGGTTACAAAAGGGATCACAAGGTTACATTAGGGACCTTTGTTCACCTATGAACAAAGGTTACATAAGGGATCGTTTTTCCCTTTTGCACACATGGTAAGGTTACAAAAGGGATCACAAGGTTACATTAGGGACCTTTGTTCACCTATGAACAAAGGTTACATAAGGGATCGTTTTTCCCTTTTGCACACATGGTAAGGTTACAAAAGGGATCACAAGGTTACATTAGGGACCTTTGTTCACCTATGAACAAAGGTTACATAAGGGATCGTTTTTCCCTTTTGCACACATGGTAAGGTTACAAAAGGGATCACAAGGTTACATTAGGGACCTTTGTTCACCTATGAACAAAGGTTACATAAGGGATCGTTTTTCCCTTTTGCACACATGGTAAGGTTCCAAAAGGGATCACAAAGTTACATTAGGGACCTTTGTTCACCTATGAACAAAGGTTACATAAGGGATCGTTTTTCCCTTTTGCACACATGGTAAGGTTACAAAAGGGATCACAAGGTTACATTAGGGACCTTTGTTCACCTATGAACAAAGGTTACTTAAGGGATCGTTTTTCTATTTTGCACACATGGTAAGGTTACAAAAGGGATCACAAGATTACATTAGGGACCTTTGTTCACCTATGAACAAAGGTTACATAAGGGATCGTTTTTCCCTTTTGCACACATGGTAAGGTTACAAAAGGGATCACAAAGTTACATTAGGGATCTTTGTTCACCTATGAACAAAGGTTACATAAGGGATCGTTTTTCCCTTTTGCACACATGGTAAGGTTACAAAAGGGATGACAAGGTTACATTAGGGACCTTTGTTCACCTATGAACAAAGGTTACATAAGGGATCGTTTTTCCCTTTTGCACCCATGGTAAGGTTACAAAAGTGATCACAAAGTTACATTAGGGACCTTTGTTTACCTATGAACAAAGGTTACATAAGGGATCGTTTTTCCCTTTTGCACCCATGGTAAGGTTACAAAAGGGATCACCAAGTTACATTAGGGACCTTTGTTTACCTATGAACAAAGGTTACATAAGGGAACGTTTTTCCTTTTGCACCCATGGTAATGTTACAAAAGGGATCACAAAGTTACATTAGGGACCTTTGTTCACCTATGAACAAAGGTTATATAAGGGAACGTTTTTCCCTTTTGCACCCATGGTAAGGTTACAAAAGGGATCATAAAGTTACATTAGTGACATTTGTTCACCTATGAACAAAGGTTACATAAGGGAACGTTTTTCCCTTTTGCACCCATGGTAAGGTTACAAAAGGGATCATAAAGTTACATTAGGGACCTTTGTTCACCTATGAACAAAGGTTACTTAAGAGATCGTTTTTCTATTTTGCACACATGGTAAGGTTACAAAAGGGATCACAAGATTACATTAGGGACCTTTGTTCACCTATGAACAAAGGTTACATAAGGGATCGTTTTTCCCTTTTGCACACATGGTAAGGTTACAAAAGGGATCACAAAGTTACATTAGGGACCTTTGTTCACCTATGAACAAAGGTTACATAAGGGATCGTTTTTCCCTTTTGCACACATGGTAAGGTTACAAAAGGGATCACAAGGTTACATTAGAGACCTTTGTTCACCTATGAACAAAGGTTACATAAGGGATCGTTTTTCCCTTTTGCACACATGGTAAGGTTACAAAAGGGATCACAAGGTTACATTAGGGACCTTTGTTCACCTATGAACAAAGGTTACATAAGGGATCGTTTTTCCCTTTTGCACACATGGTAAGGTTACAAAAGGGATCACAAGGTTACATTAGAGACCTTTGTTCACCTATGAACAAAGGTTACATAAGGGATCGTTTTTCCCTTTTGCACACATGATAAGGTTGCAAAAGGGATCACAAGGTTACATTAGGGACCTTTGTTCACTTATGAACAAAGGTTACATAAGGGATCGTTTTTCCCTTTTGCACACATGGTAAGGTTACAAAAGGGATCACAAGGTTACATTAGGGACCTTTGTTCACCTATGAACAAAGGTTACATAAGTGATCGTTTTTCCCTTTTGCACACATGGTAAGGTTACAAAAGGGATCACAAGGTTACATTAGGGACCTTTGTTCACCTATGAACAAAGGTTACATAAGGGATCGTTTTTTCCTTTTGCACACATGGTAAGGTTACAAAAGGGATCACAAGGTTACATTAGGGACCTTTGTTCACCTATGAACAAAGGTTACATAAGGGATCGTTTTTCGCTTTTGCACCCATGGTAAGGTTACAAAAGTGATCACAAAGTTACATTAGGGACCTTTGTTTACCTATGAACAAAGGTTACATAAGGGATCGTTTTCTCCTTTTGCACACATGGTAAGGTTACAAAAATGATCACAAGGTTACATTAGGGACCTTTGTTCACCTATGAACAAAGGTTACATAAGGGATCGTTTTCTCCTTTTGCACCCATGGTAAGGTTACAAAAGGGATCACAAAGTTACATTAGGGACCTTTGTTTAACTATGAACAAAGGTTACATAAGGGATCGTTTTTCCCTTTTGCACACATGGTAAGGTTACAAAAGGGATCACAAGGTTACATTAGGGACCTTTGTTCACCTATGAACAAAGGTTACATAAGGGATCGTTTTCCCCTTTTGCACACATGGTAAGGTTACAAAAGTGATCACAAGGTTACATTAGGGACCTTTGTTCACCTATGAACAAAGGTTACATAAGGGATCGTTTTTCCCTTTTGCACACATGGTAAGGTTACAAAAGGGATCACAAGGTTACATTAGGGACCTTTGTTCACCTATGAACAAAGGTTACATAAGGGATCGTTTTTCCCTTTTGCACACATGGTAAGGTTACAAAAGGGATCACAAGGTTACATTAGGGACCTTTGTTCACCTATGAACAAAGGTTACATAAGGGATCGTTTTTCCCTTTTGCACACATGGTAAGGTTACAAAAGGGATCACAAGGTTACATTAGGGACCTTTGTTCACCTATGAACAAAGGTTACATAAGAGATCGTTTTTCCCTTTTGCACACATGGTAAGGTTCCAAAAGGGATCACAAAGTTACATTAGGGACCTTTGTTCACCTATGAACAAAGGTTACATAAGGGATCGTTTTTCCCTTTTGCACACATGGTAAGGTTACAAAAGGGATCACAAGGTTACATTAGGGACCTTTGTTCACCTATGAACAAAGGTTACTTAAGGGATCGTTTTTCTATTTTGCACACATGGTAAGGTTACAAAAGGGATCACAAGATTACATTAGGGACCTTTGTTCACCTATGAACAAAGGTTACATAAGGGATCGTTTTTCCCTTTTGCACACATGGTAAGGTTACAAAAGGGATCACAAAGTTACATTAGGGACCTTTGTTCACCTATGAACAAAGGTTACATAAGGGATCGTTTTTCCCTTTTGCACACATGGTAAGGTTACAAAAGGGATCACAAGGTTACATTAGGGACCTTTGTTCACCTATGAACAAAGGTTACTTAAGGGATCGTTTTTCTATTTTGCACACATGGTAAGGTTACAAAAGGGATCACAAGATTACATTAGGGACCTTTGTTCACCTATGAACAAAGGTTACATAAGGGATCGTTTTTCCCTTTTGCACACATGGTAAGGTTACAAAAGGGATCACAAAGTTACATTAGGGACCTTTGTTCACCTATGAACAAAGGTTACATAAGGGATCGTTTTTCCCTTTTGCACACATGGTAAGGTTACAAAAGGGATGACAAGGTTACATTAGGGACCTTTGTTCACCTATGAACAAAGGTTACATAAGGGATCGTTTTTCCCTTTTGCACACATGGTAAGGTTACAAAAGGGATCACAAGGTTACATTAGGGACTTTTGTTCACCTATGAACAAAGGTTACTTAAGGGATCGTTTTTCTATTTTGCACACATGGTAAGGTTACAAAAGGGATCACAAGATTACATTAGGGACCTTTGTTCACCTATGAACAAAGGTTACATAAGGGATCGTTTTTCCCTTTTGCACACATGGTAAGGTTACAAAAGGGATCACAAAGTTACATTAGGGACCTTTGTTCACCTATGAACAAAGGTTACATAAGGGATCGTTTTTCCCTTTTGCACACATGGTAAGGTTACAAAAGGGATGACAAGGTTACATTAGGGACCTTTGTTCACCTATGAACAAAGGTTACATAAGGGATCGTTTTTCCCTTTTGCACCCATGGTAAGGTTACAAAAGTGATCACAAAGTTACATTAGGGACCTTTGTTTACCTATGAACAAAGGTTACATAAGGGATCTTTTTTCCCTTTTGCACCCATGGTAAGGTTACAAAAGGGATCACCAAGTTACATTAGGGACCTTTGTTTACCTATGAACAAAGGTTACATAAGGGAACGTTTTTCCTTTTGCACCCATGGTAATGTTACAAAAGGGATCACAAAGTTACATTAGGGACCTTTGTTCACCTATGAACAAAGGTTACATAAGGGAACGTTTTTCCCTTTTGCACCCATGGTAAGGTTACAAAAGGGATCATAAAGTTACATTAGTGACATTTGTTCACCTATGAACAAAGGTTACATAAGTGAACGTTTTTCCCTTTTGCACCCATGGTAAGGTTACAAAAGGGATCATAAAGTTACATTAGGGACCTTTGTTCACCTATGAACAAAGGTTACTTAAGAGATCGTTTTTCTATTTTGCACACATGGTAAGGTTACAAAAGGGATCACAAGATTACATTAGGGACCTTTGTTCACCTATGAACAAAGGTTACATAAGGGATCGTTTTTCCCTTTTGCACACATGGTAAGGTTACAAAAGGGATCACAAGGTTACATTAGGGACCTTTGTTCACCTATGAACAAAGGTTACATAAGGGATCGTTTTTCCCTTTTGCACACATGGTAAGGTTACAAAAGGGATGACAAGGTTACATTAGGGACCTTTGTTCACCTATGAACAAAGGTTACATAAGGGATCGTTTTTCCCTTTTGCACACATGGTAAGGTTACAAAAGGGATCACAAGGTTACATTAGGGACCTTTGTTCACCTATGAACAAAGGTTACATAAGGGATCGTTTTTCCCTTTTGCACACATGGTAAGGTTACAAAAGGGATCACAAGGTTACATTAGGGACCTTTGTTCACCTATGAACAAAGGTTACATAAGGGATCGTTTTTCCCTTTTGCACACATGGTAAGGTTACAAAAGGGATCACAAGGTTACATTAGGGACCTTTGTTCACCTATGAACAAAGGTTACATAAGGGATCTGTCATGTATTGGGCTACCTGTGTAGTCACGTGGTCCAACTTGGAGAGTAAAAGAAGTGAAGCGAGAGCGTGTAGTAGGTTGTGTTTTTACTCGTATATTTCGACGGCCTTAGTGGCCCAAAACTCTACATTGGCGACGAGGATGGACCTGAAAAGTCATCTTCCAGTTTTTGACCTCTCAGGACCGGCTTCTAAGGTTTCTGAGCGCTGGAGAAAGTGGAAAAGGGCGTTCGAATATTACGCCGAAGGTCAAAGTATAACGAATGCCAAGAAGAAAACCGCTCAATTACTACATTATGCTGGAATGGACCTCCAAGATTTGTTGGAAGATCTTCCAGACCCTGGACCGATCCCAGACAGTGATGATGATTATAAGAAAGCTATAAGAAAGCTGGATAATCGTTTTAAAGCAGAGGATAACTTTCCCTACGAGAGACACGTGTTTCGTCAAATGGTGTTCTTTGAAGGCGAAACGGCTGACCAGTTTGTAACAAGACTTCGAAAGCAAGCAAGACATTGTAATTTTAAAGGCACTCTTGAGGATAATTTACGTGATCAACTCATAGAGCGAGTGAAAGACCTGGAACTGAAAAAACGTTTACTAGCAACTAACAACATCACCTTAGAGTTAGCTCTCGTCAAGACACGAGCGTGGGAGAGTGCTAACCTTCAAGTTAAGGATATGTCCGGCGGTATTTCGAAGGAAACCGTCAATTCTGTGAAAGAAAAAAGGAAACTCAACTGTTATAACTGTGGAAAAGAAGGACATTTTGCGAAAGACCAAAGTTGCCCGGCCAGGAAAAGGAAATGTGCGAAATGTTCTAAAACGGGACACTTTGCAGTTTGCTGTAGAAGTGGAAGAGAAGAAACTAGCAAAGAATCGGGACAGTCTGGACGGAGAGGACGTGGTCGTGGCCGTCAGAGACGTGGTTCATCAAATGTGGTTGCTGATAAAGGAGATTCAAGTGATAATAACTTCGCATTTAGCGTTGCGGGACAAGAAACTGGGGTGAATTCTGTTCTGAACGAGCCATTGGTACCTGTGAGTATAAATGGAATTGTTAAACCTGTCCTAATAGACTCTGGCTCGGTAAGTAACCTGATTAATGTTAAAGAATATAAAGAGTTACAAGCACAAGGTCTGAATGCTAGTTTGTCAAAGTGTGATAAAAAACTGTTTGCCTACGGAGGAAAGCAGCTCACAGTGATTGGCCAATTTACAGCGGAATTGAAAATCAATGATAAGAAAATCCAGTCTGAATTTGTTGTAACTGACAAAGGACGGTGCCTGTTAGGGCATTCTTCATCTGTTCAATTGGAAATTTTGAAAATTGGGTTTACACGTGCAACTAGTATTGAGACTGATGACATTGAGTCATTTTTGCAAGCAAAATATCCTAAAGTATTCAAGGGGATTGGGAAACTAACTGATTACAAGCTTAAGTTATACGTTGATGCAAGCGTAGCACCAGTCGCACAAAAGCCGAGACGGGTTCCCTTTGCGCTCCGTGACAAGGTTACTGCTAAAGTACAGGATTTGATCGACAAAGATATTGTGGAGAGGGTAGAGGGGCCCACTTCCTGGGTTAGTCCCATTGTTGTTGCGCCTAAGCCATCAGGAGATATACGCCTATGTGTAGATATGCGCCGTGCTAACGAAGCAATTATTAGAGAAAGAATTCCTATTCCTACTGTAGACGAAGTACTAGAGAATTTCAATGGAGGAACAGTATTTTCTAAACTTGATCTTCGTTTAGGGTTTCACCAGGTAGAGCTGGATGAAGAGTCGCGAGACATTACAACTTTTGCCACCCACGATGGATTGTTCCGGTACAAGAGGTTAATGTTTGGAGTTAGCTCAGCACCTGAAAAGTACCAACACATTGTCAGGCAAGTCATAGACGGGATCAACGGTGTCCAAAATATTGCTGATGACTTGGTAGTGTACGGCAAAGATCGCCAGGATCATGACAAGAACCTAGAAGATGTGATCAAGCGGCTTGAAGAAAGGAACCTGACCCTAAACTTGGAGAAATGTTCGTTTAAAATGGACAAGGTTGAGTTCATGGGCCTATTATTGTCCAAATATGGGATTGGACCAACTGAAAAGAGAGTCAAGGCTGTTCTGGAGGCAACTCCACCCACATCTGCTCTTGAAGTACGTAGCTTCTTAGGTATGGTTGGTTTCAGCTCACGCTTTATACCTAACTTCTCTACGATTTCCGAGCCACTGCGAATGTTGACAAGACAAAGCACGCTGTTCAAATGGGGTACTGAACAGCAGAACGCTTTTGTGGAATTAAAGAAAGCACTGGCCACTGCCCCAGTGTTGGCCTACTACGACAAAGATGCTCACACCAGTGTAGTTACAGATGCAAGTCCCGTCGGATTAGGGGCTGTGCTTATCCAAGAAAAGGACGGTGTAAGTAAGGTAGTGTGTTATGCAAGTCGCAGTCTTAGTGATGTAGAACGACGTTACAGCCAGACGGAAAAGGAAGCACTCGGGATTGTCTGGGGATGCGAAAGGTTTGATTTATATCTTCAAGGTCTGGAAACCTTTGATCTAATCACAGATCACGAACCGTTGAAGGTGATATACTCCAGTAGGTCCAAGCCCTCAGCTCGTATTGAACGATGGGTTTTGCGCCTGCAACCCTACCACTACAGAGTCCGCTGCATCAGGTCTAAGGAGAATATAGCCGATGCTCTCTCGAGGCTTACAGAACAGAAACCTGGCAACCAGCACAAATCTGATGACGAGTATGTTCGGGCAGTTGCCCTGCAGTCAGTACCTGCTGCAATGAGTGTCCAGGAAATAGAGAAAACATCTGCAGAAGACGAAGAGCTACGAAAAGTCAAGGACTGCTTAGTAAGTGGAAACTGGGAGGACTGCCCAAAGAAATATTTGCCTGTTAGAAATGAACTGACATACATTGGACATGTCATCTTGCGTGGGACAAGAATTGTGATACCGACAGCGTTGAGAAAGAGAGTTACCGAGCTTGCCCATGAAGGCCATCAAGGAATTGTTAAGACGAAGGAAAGGTTACGGACCAAGGTGTGGTGGCCAGGCATCGACCGGGATGCAGAAAGGAAGTGTCGTGAGTGTTATGGGTGCCAAGTCGTCGTTAGAGAGTGCAGACCGCCACCTGTAAAATCCTCAAAGATATCTGACAGGCCTTGGCAAGACCTAGCTCTTGACTTAATGGGTCCAATGCCTACTGGTGAACATTTGATAGTACTAGTTGACTACTACAGCAGATGGATGGAAGTCGACATAACACGTTCTACCAACTCAGAGAAGATTGTAAAGGTATTAGATGTTCATTTTGCTAGGTACGGAGTGCCCAAGTCCCTGCGAACAGACAACGCGCCAAATCTTGTGTCTGCAGAGATAGAGAAGTATCTGGCCGAGATGGGAGTGGAGCACAAGCTGACAACGCCGCTATGGCCCAGAGCGAATGGGGAAGTCGAGCGACAAAACAAGACACTTTTGAAAGCGATGAGAGCTGCTCACGCAGAAAACCAAAACTGGCGAACTGAGTTGAACAAGTTCTTACTGGCATATCGATCGACCCCTCACACAACAACTGGAAAGAGCCCATCAGAACTGCTATTTGGCAGAAATCTAAGCACGAAGTTACCCGATATTGGAGAAAGAGGTGAAGAAATCGACTACAGAGAACAACAAGTAAGAGATCATGATGCGGAAAAGAAGCAATCTTCCGCTGATTATGCGGACAAGAAAAGTCATGCAGTGGAGAAAAATCTGAAGACAGGAGACCTAGTGCTGCTTGAGAAGAGAAGAGAAAACAAGCTGTCCCCTGCCTATGAAAGTGAGCCTTATAAGGTTGAAGCACGTTACGGAGACCAGATTCTTATTGAGTCCCCTCAAGGGGTGAGATACAAACGGAACATCAAACATGTGAAACAATTTGTCCAACCTAGCTTTGACGAAATCCCAGAGAGACCAGTTGAGCTAAGCCAGCCCAACCCTGAGGTAACAGTACCACCTCTCGCAGAGACAAGTGCGGGAGCAGATTCTACAGTGATGCCTGAAAGCACAGAGATGTCTGAAAGCGCAGAGATGCCTACTCTTAGAAGATCTACAAGGACTTCAAAGCCACCAGAAAGATATAAGGATTAGACATTTGATTGAACACTCATAGATATAAGGATAAGACATTTGATTGAACACTCATAGATATAAGGATTAGACATTTGACATTTGATTGAACACTCATAGATAGACGGATTAGACATTTGATTGAACACTCGTAGATATAAGAATTGGACAATGATCGTTTAATTGAACACTCAAGGACTACTTGTTAATGTTTTTGTTAATGTGCTTTTTGTAATTACCAAAGTTCCATTTGTAAAGAAGGGGAGGAATGTCATGTATTGGGCTACCTGTGTAGTCACGTGGTCCAACTTGGAGAGTAAAAGAAGTGAAGCGAGAGCGTGTAGTAGGTTGTGTTTTTACTCGTATATTTCGACGGCCTTAGTGGCCCAAAACTCTACAGGATCGTTTTTCCCTTTTGCACACATGGTAAGGTTACAAAAGGGATCACAAGGTTACATTAGGGACCTTTGTTCACCTATGAACAAAGGTTACATAAGGGATCGTTTTTTCCTTTTGCACACATGGTAAGGTTACAAAAGGGATCACAAGGTTACATTAGGGACCTTTGTTCACCTATGAACAAAGGTTACATAAGGGGTCGTTTTTCCCTTTTGCACACATGGTAAGGTTACAAAAGGGATCACAAGGTTACATTAGGGACCTTTGTTTACCTATGAACAAAGGTTACATAAGGGATCGTTTTCTCCTTTTGCACCCATGGTAAGGTTACAAAAGGGATCACAAAGTTACATTAGGGACCTTTGTTTACCTATGAACAAAGGTTACATAAGGGATCGTTTTTCCCTTTTGCACACATGGTAAGGTTACAAAAGGGATCACAAGGTTACATTAGGGACCTTTGTTCACCTATGAACAAAGGTTACATAAGGGATCGTTTTTCCCTTTTGCACACATGGTAAGGTTACAAAAGGGATCACAAGGTTACATTAGGGACCTTTGTTCACCTATGAACAAAGGTTACATAAGGGATCGTTTTTCCCTTTTGCACACATGGTAAGGTTACAAAAGGGATCACAAGGTTACATTAGGGACCTTTGTTCACCTATGAACAAAGGTTACATAAGGGATCGTTTTTCCCTTTTGCACACATGGTAAGGTTACAAAAGGGATCACAAGGTTACATTAGGGACCTTTGTTCACCTATGAACAAAGGTTACATAAGGGATCGTTTTTCCCTTTTGCACACATGGTAAGGTTACAAAAGGGATCACAAGGTTACATTAGGGACCTTTGTTCACCTATGAACAAAGGTTACATAAGGGATCGTTTTTCCCTTTTGCACACATGGTAAGGTTCCAAAAGGGATCACAAAGTTACATTAGGGACCTTTGTTCACCTATGAACAAAGGTTACATAAGGGATCGTTTTTCCCTTTTGCACACATGGTAAGGTTACAAAAGGGATCACAAGGTTACATTAGGGACCTTTGTTCACCTATGAACAAAGGTTACTTAAGGGATCGTTTTTCTATTTTGCACACATGGTAAGGTTACAAAAGGGATCACAAGATTACATTAGGGACCTTTGTTCACCTATGAACAAAGGTTACATAAGGGATCGTTTTTCCCTTTTGCACACATGGTAAGGTTACAAAAGGGATCACAAAGTTACATTAGGGACCTTTGTTCACCTATGAACAAAGGTTACATAAGGGATCGTTTTTCCCTTTTGCACACATGGTAAGGTTACAAAAGGGATGACAAGGTTACATTAGGGACCTTTGTTCACCTATGAACAAAGGTTACATAAGGGATCGTTTTTCCCTTTTGCACCCATGGTAAGGTTACAAAAGTGATCACAAAGTTACATTAGGGACCTTTGTTTACCTATGAACAAAGGTTACATAAGGGATCGTTTTTCCCTTTTGCACCCATGGTAAGGTTACAAAAGGGATCACCAAGTTACATTAGGGACCTTTGTTTACCTATGAACAAAGGTTACATAAGGGAACGTTTTTCCTTTTGCACCCATGGTAATGTTACAAAAGGGATCACAAAGTTACATGAGGGACCTTTGTTCACCTATGAACAAAGGTTACATAAGGGAACGTTTTTCCCTTTTGCACCCATGGTAAGGTTACAAAAGGGATCATAAAGTTACATTAGTGACATTTGTTCACCTATGAACAAAGGTTACATAAGGGAACGTTTTTCCCTTTTGCACCCATGGTAAGGTTACAAAAGGGATCATAAAGTTACATTAGGGACCTTTGTTCACCTATGAACAAAGGTTACTTAAGAGATCGTTTTTCTATTTTGCACACATGGTAAGGTTACAAAAGGGATCACAAGATTACATTAGGGACCTTTGTTCACCTATGAACAAAGGTTACATAAGGGATCGTTTTTCCCTTTTGCACACATGGTAAGGTTACAAAAGGGATCACAAAGTTACATTAGGGACCTTTGTTCACCTATGAACAAAGGTTACATAAGGGATCGTTTTTCCCTTTTGCACACATGGTAAGGTTACAAAAGGGATGACAAGGTTACATTAGGGACCTTTGTTCACCTATGAACAAAGGTTACATAAGGGATCGTTTTTCCCTTTTGCACACATGGTAAGGTTACAAAAGGGATCACAAGGTTACATTAGGGACCTTTGTTCACCTATGAACAAAGGTTACATAAGGGATCGTTTTTCCCTTTTGCACACATGGTAAGGTTACAAAAGGGATCACAAGGTTACATTAGGGACCTTTGTTCACCTATGAACAAAGGTTACATAAGGGATCGTTTTTCCCTTTTGCACACATGATAAGGTTACAAAAGGGATCACAAGGTTACATTAGGGACCTTTGTTCACTTACGAACAAAGGTTACATAAGGGATCGTTTTTCCCTTTTGCACACATGGTAAGGTTACAAAAGGGATCACAAAGTTACATTAGGGACCTTTGTTCACCTATGAACAAAGGTTACATAAGGGATCGTTTTTCCCTTTTGCACACATGGTAAGGTTACAAAAGGGATGACAAGGTTACATTAGGGACCTTTGTTCACCTATGAACAAAGGTTACATAAGGGATCGTTTTTCCCTTTTGCACCCATGGTAAGGTTACAAAAGTGATCACAAAGTTACATTAGGGACCTTTGTTTACCTATGAACAAAGGTTACATAAGGGATCGTTTTTCCCTTTTGCACCCATGGTAAGGTTACAAAAGGGATCACCAAGTTACATTAGGGACCTTTGTTTACCTATGAACAAAGGTTACATAAGGGAACGTTTTTCCTTTTGCACCCATGGTAATGTTACAAAAGGGATCACAAAGTTACATTAGGGACCTTTGTTCACCTATGAACAAAGGTTACATAAGGGAACGTTTTTCCCTTTTGCACCCATGGTAAGGTTACAAAAGGGATCATAAAGTTACATTAGTGACATTTGTTCACCTATGAACAAAGGTTACATAAGGGAACGTTTTTCCCTTTTGCACCCATGGTAAGGTTACAAAAGGGATCATAAAGTTACATTAGGGACCTTTGTTCACCTATGAACAAAGGTTACTTAAGAGATCGTTTTTCTATTTTGCACACATGGTAAGGTTACAAAAGGGATCACAAGATTACATTAGGGACCTTTGTTCACCTATGAACAAAGGTTACATAAGGGATCGTTTTTCCCTTTTGCACACATGGTAAGGTTACAAAAGGGATCACAAAGTTACATTAGGGACCTTTGTTTACCTATGAACAAAGGTTACATAAGGGATCGTTTTTCCCTTTTGCACACATGGTAAGGTTACAAAAGGGATCACAAGGTTACATTAGGGACCTTTGTTCACCTATGAACAAAGGTTACATAAGGGATCGTTTTTCCCTTTTGCACACATGGTAAGGTTACAAAAGGGATCACAAGGTTACATTAGGGACCTTTGTTCACCTATGAACAAAGGTTACATAAGGGATCGTTTTTCCCTTTTGCACACATGGTAAGGTTACAAAAGGGATCACAAAGTTACATTAGGGACCTTTGTTCACCTATGAACAAAGGTTACATAAGGGATCGTTTTTCCCTTTTGCACACATGGTAAGGTTACAAAAGGGATGACAAGGTTACATTAGGGACCTTTGTTCACCTATGAACAAAGGTTACATAAGGGATCGTTTTTCCCTTTTGCACACATGGTAAGGTTACAAAAGGGATCACAAGGTTACATTAGGGACCTTTGTTCACCTATGAACAAAGGTTACATAAGGGATCGTTTTTCCCTTTTGCACACATGGTAAGGTTACAAAAGGGATCACAAGGTTACATTAGGGACCTTTGTTCACCTATGAACAAAGGTTACATAAGGGATCGTTTTTCCCTTTTGCACACATGATAAGGTTACAAAAGGGATCACAAGGTTACATTAGGGACCTTTGTTCACTTACGAACAAAGGTTACATAAGGGATCGTTTTTCCCTTTTGCACACATGGTAAGGTTACAAAAGGGATCACAAAGTTACATTAGGGACCTTTGTTCACCTATGAACAAAGGTTACATAAGGGATCGTTTTTCCCTTTTGCACACATGGTAAGGTTACAAAAGGGATGACAAGGTTACATTAGGGACCTTTGTTCACCTATGAACAAAGGTTACATAAGGGATCGTTTTTCCCTTTTGCACCCATGGTAAGGTTACAAAAGTGATCACAAAGTTACATTAGGGACCTTTGTTTACCTATGAACAAAGGTTACATAAGGGATCGTTTTTCCCTTTTGCACCCATGGTAAGGTTACAAAAGGGATCACCAAGTTACATTAGGGACCTTTGTTTACCTATGAACAAAGGTTACATAAGGGAACGTTTTTCCTTTTGCACCCATGGTAATGTTACAAAAGGGATCACAAAGTTACATTAGGGACCTTTGTTCACCTATGAACAAAGGTTACATAAGGGAACGTTTTTCCCTTTTGCACCCATGGTAAGGTTACAAAAGGGATCATAAAGTTACATTAGTGACATTTGTTCACCTATGAACAAAGGTTACATAAGGGAACGTTTTTCCCTTTTGCACCCATGGTAAGGTTACAAAAGGGATCATAAAGTTACATTAGGGACCTTTGTTCACCTATGAACAAAGGTTACTTAAGAGATCGTTTTTCTATTTTGCACACATGGTAAGGTTACAAAAGGGATCACAAGATTACATTAGGGACCTTTGTTCACCTATGAACAAAGGTTACATAAGGGATCGTTTTTCCCTTTTGCACACATGGTAAGGTTACAAAAGGGATCACAAAGTTACATTAGGGACCTTTGTTCACCTATGAACAAAGGTTACATAAGGGATCGTTTTTCCCTTTTGCACACATGGTAAGGTTACAAAAGGGATCACAAGGTTACATTAGAGACCTTTGTTCACCTATGAACAAAGGTTACATAAGGGATCGTTTTTCCCTTTTGCACACATGGTAAGGTTACAAAAGGGATCACAAGGTTACATTAGGGACCTTTGTTCACCTATGAACAAAGGTTACATAAGGGATCGTTTTTCCCTTTTGCACACATGGTAAGGTTACAAAAGGGATCACAAGGTTACATTAGGGACCTTTGTTCACCTATGAACAAAGGTTACATAAGGGATCGTTTTTCCCTTTTGCACACATGATAAGGTTACAAAAGGGATCACAAGGTTACATTAGGGACCTTTGTTCACCTACGAACAAAGGTTACATAAGGGATCGTTTTTCCCTTTTGCACACATGGTAAGGTTACAAAAGGGATCACAAGGTTACATTAGGGACCTTTGTTCACCTATGAACAAAGGTTACATAAGTGATCGTTTTTCCCTTTTGCACACATGGTAAGGTTACAAAAGGGATCACAAGGTTACATTAGGGACCTTTGTTCACCTATGAACAAAGGTTACATAAGGGATCGTTTTTCCCTTTTGCACACATGGTAAGGTTAGAAAAGGGATCACAAGGTTACATTAGGGACCTTTGTTCACCTATGAACAAAGGTTACATAAGGGATCGTTTTTCCCTTTTGCACCCATGGTAAGGTTACAAAAGTGATCACAAAGTTACATTAGGGACCTTTGTTTACCTATGAACAAAAGTTACATAAGGGATCGTTTTCTCCTTTTGCACACATGGTAAGGTTACAAAAGGGATCACAAGGTTACATTAGGGACCTTTGTTCACCTATGAACAAAGGTTACATAAGGGGTCGTTTTTTCCTTTTGCACACATGGTAAGGTTACAAAAGGGATCACAAGGTTACATTAGGGACCTTTGTTTACCTATGAACAAAGGTTACATAAGGGATCGTTTTCTCCTTTTGCACCCATGGTAAGGTTACAAAAGGGATCACAAAGTTACATTAGGGACCTTTGTTCACCTATGAACAAAGGTTACATAAGGGATCGTTTTTCCCTTTTGCACACATGGTAAGGTTCCAAAAGGGATCACAAAGTTACATTAGGGACCTTTGTTCACCTATGAACAAAGGTTACATAAGGGATCGTTTTTCCCTTTTGCACACATGGTAAGGTTACAAAAGGGATCACAAGGTTACATTAGGGACCTTTGTTCACCTATGAACAAAGGTTACTTAAGGGATCGTTTTTCTATTTTGCACACATGGTAAGGTTACAAAAGGGATCACAAGATTACATTAGGGACCTTTGTTCACCTATGAACAAAGGTTACTTAAGGGATCGTTTTTCCCTTTTGCACACATGGTAAGGTTACAAAAGGAATCACAAAGTTACATTAGGGACCTTTGTTCACCTATGAACAAAGGTTACATAAGAGATCGTTTTTCCCTTTTGCACACATGGTAAGGTTACAAAAGGGATGACAAGGTTACATTAGGGACCTTTGTTCACCTATGAACAAAGGTTACATAAGGGATCGTTTTTTCCCTTTTGCACCCATGGTAAGGTTACAAAAGTGATCACAAAGTTACATTAGTGACCTTTGTTTACCTATGAACAAAGGTTACATAAGGGATCGTTTTTCCCTTTTGCACCCATGGTAAGGTTACAAAAGGGATCACCAAGTTACATTAGGGACCTTTGTTTACCTATGAACAAAGGTTACATAAGGGAACGTTTTTCCTTTTGCACCCATGGTAATGTTACAAAAGGGATCACAAAGTTACATTAGGGACCTTTGTTCACCTATGAACAAAGGTTACATAAGGGAACGTTTTTCCCTTTTGCACCCATGGTAAGGTTACAAAAGGGATCATAAAGTTACATTAGTGACATTTGTTCACCTATGAACAAAGGTTACATAAGGGAACGTTTTTCCCTTTTGCACCCATGGTAAGGTTACAAAAGGGATCATAAAGTTACATTAGGGACCTTTGTTCACCTATGAACAAAGGTTACTTAAGAGATCGTTTTTCTATTTTGCACACATGGTAAGGTTACAAAAGGGATCACAAGATTACATTAGGGACCTTTGTTCACCTATGAACAAAGGTTACATAAGGGATCGTTTTTCCCTTTTGCACACATGGTAAGGTTACAAAAGGGATCACAAAGTTACATTAGGGACCTTTGTTCACCTATGAACAAAGGTTACATAAGGGATCGTTTTTCCCTTTTGCACACATGGTAAGGTTACAAAAGGGATCACAAGGTTACATTAGGGACCTTTGTTCACCTATGAACAAAGGTTACATAAGGGATCGTTTTTCCCTTTTGCACACATGGTAAGGTTACAAAAGGGATCACAAGGTTACATTAGGGACCTTTGTTCACCTATGAACAAAGGTTACATAAGGGATCGTTTTTCCCTTTTGCACACATGGTAAGGTTACAAAAGGGATCACAAGGTTACATTAGGGACCTTTGTTCACCTATGAACAAAGGTTACATAAGGGATCGTTTTTCCCTTTTGCACACATGGTAAGGTTACAAAAGGGATCACAAGGTTACATTAGGGACCTTTGTTCACCTATGAACAAAGGTTACATAAGGGATCGTTTTTCCCTTTTGCACACATGGTAAGGTTACAAAAGGGATCACAAGGTTACATTAGGGACCTTTGTTCACCTATGAACAAAGGTTACATAAGGGATCGTTTTTCCCTTTTGCACACATGGTAAGGTTACAAAAGGGATCACAAGGTTACATTAGGGACCTTTGTTCACCTATGAACAAAGGTTACATAAGGGATCGTTTTTCCCTTTTGCACACATGGTAAGGTTACAAAAGGGATCACAAGGTTACATTAGGGACCTTTGTTCACCTATGAACAAAGGTTACATAAGGGATCGTTTTTCCCTTTTGCACACATGGTAAGGTTACAAAAGGGATCACAAGGTTACATTAGGGACCTTTGTTCACCTATGAACAAAGGTTACATAAGGGATCGTTTTTCCCTTTTGCACACATGGTAAGGTTCCAAAAGGGATCACAAAGTTACATTAGGGACCTTTGTTCACCTATTAACAAAGGTTACATAAGGGATCGTTTTTCCCTTTTGCACACATGGTAAGGTTACAAAAGGGATCACAAGGTTACATTAGGGACCTTTGTTCACCTATGAACAAAGGTTACATAAGGGATCGTTTTTCCCTTTTGCACACATGGTAAGGTTACAAAAGGGATCACAAGGTTACATTAGGGACCTTTGTTCACCTATGAACAAAGGTTACATAAGGGATCGTTTTTCCCTATTGCACACATGGTAAGGTTACAAAAGGGATCACAAGGTTACATTAGGGACCTTTGTTCACCTATGAACAAAGGTTACATAAGGGATCGTTTTTCCCTTTTGAACACATGGTAAGGTTACAAAAGGGATCACAAGGTTACATTAGGGACCTTTGTTCACCTATGAACAAAGGTTACATAAGGGGTAGTTTTTCCCTTTTGCACACATGGTAAGGTTACAAAAGGGATCACAAGGTTACATTAGGGACCTTTGTTCACCTATGAACAAAGGTTAGATAAGGGATCGTTTTTCCCTTTTGCACACATGGTAAGGTTACAAAAGGGATCACAAGGTTACATTAGGGACCTTTGTTCACCTATGAACAAAGGTTACATAAGGGATCGTTTTTCTCTTTTGCAAACATGGTAAGGTTACAAAAGGGATCACAAGGTTACATTAGGGAGCTTTGTTCACCTATGATCAAAGGTTACATAAGGGATCGTTTTTCCCTTTTGCACACATGGTAAGGTTACAAAAGGGATCACAAGGTTACATTAGGGACCTTTGTTCACCTATGAACAAAGGTTACATAAGGGATCGTTTTTCCCTTTTGCACACATGGTAAGGTTACAAAAGGGATCACAAGGTTACATTAGGGACCTTTGTTCACCTATGAACAAAGGTTACATAAGGGATCGTTTTTCCCTTTTGCACACATGCTAAGGTTACAAAAGGGATCACAAGGTTACATTAGGGACCTTTGTTCACCTATGAACAAAGGTTACATAAGGGATCGTTTTTCCCTATTGCACACATGGTAAGGTTACAAAAGGGATCACAAGGTTACATTAGGGACCTTTGTTCACCTATGAACAAAGGTTACATAAGGGATCGTTTTTCCCTTTTGCACACATGGTAAGGTTACAAAAGGGATCACAAGGTTACATTAGGGACCTTTGTTCACCTATGAACAAAGGTTAGATAAGGGATCGTTTTTCCCTTTTGCACACATGGTAAGGTTACAAAAGGGATCACAAAGTTACATTAGGGACCTTTGTTCACCTATTAACAAAGGTTACATAAGGGATCGTTTTTCCCTTTTGCACACATGGTAAGGTTACAAAAGGGATCACAAGGTTACATTAGGGACCTTTGTTCACCTATGAACAAAGGTTACATAAGGGATCGTTTTTCTCTTTTGCAAACATGGTAAGGTTACAAAAGGGATCACAAGGTTACATTAGGGAGCTTTGTTCACCTATGATCAAAGGTTACATAAGGGATCGTTTTTCCCTTTTGCACACATGGTAAGGTTACAAAAGGGATCACAAGGTTACATTAGGGACCTTTGTTCACCTATGAACAAAGGTTACATAAGGGATCGTTTTTCCCTTTTGCACACATGGTAAGGTTACAAAAGGGATCACAAGGTTACATTAGGGACCTTTGTTCACCTATGAACAAAGGTTACATAAGGGATCGTTTTTCCTTTTTGCACACATGGTAAGGTTACTAAAGGGATCACAAGGTTACATTAGGGCCCTTTGTTCACCTATGAACAAAGGTTACATAAGGGATCGTTTTTCCCTTTTGCACACATGGTAAGGTTACAAAAGGGATCACAAGGTTACATTAGGGACCTTTGTTCACCTATGAACAAAGGTTACATAAGGGATCGGTTTTCCCTTTTGCACACATGGTAAGGTTACAAAAGGGATCACAAGGTTACATTAGGGACCTTTGTTCACCTATGAACAAAGGTTACATAAGGGATCGTTTTTCCCTTTTGCACACATGGTAAGGTTACAAAAGGGATCACAAAGTTACATTAGGGACCTTTGTTCACCTATGAACAAAGGTTACATAAGGGATCGTTTTTCCCTTTTGCACACATGGTAAGGTTACAAATGGGATCACAAGGTTACATTAGGGACCTTTGTTCACCTATGAACAAAGGTTACATAAGGGATCGTTTTTCCCTTTTGCACACATGGTAAGGTTACAAAAGGGATCACAAAGTTACATTAGGGACCTTTGTTCACCTATTAACAAAGGTTACATAAGGGATCGTTTTTCCCTTTTGCACACATGGTAAGGTTAAAAAAGGGATCACAAAGTTACATTAGGGACCTTTGTTCACCTATGAACAAAGGTTACATAAGGGATCGTTTTTCCCTTTTGCACACATGGTAAGGTTACAAAAGGGATCACAAGGTTACATTAGGGACCTTTGTTCACCTATGAACAAAGGTTACATAAGGGATCGTTTTTCCCTTTTGCACACATGGTAAGGTTACAAAAGGGATCACAAGGTTACATTAGGGACCTTTGTTCACCTATGAACAAAGGTTACATAAGGGATCGTTTTTCCCTATTGCACACATGGTAAGGTTACAAAAGGGATCACAAGGTTACATTAGGGACCTTTGTTCACTTATGAACAAAGGTTACATAAGGGATCGTTTTTCCCTTTTGAACACATGGTAAGGTTACAAAAGGGATCACAAGGTTACATTAGGGACCTTTGTTCACCTATGAACAAAGGTTACATAAGGGGTAGTTTTTCCCTTTTGCACACATGGTAAGGTTACAAAAGGGATCACAAGGTTACATTAGGGACCTTTGTTCACCTATGAACAAAGGTTAGATAAGGGATCGTTTTTCCCTTTTGCACACATGGTAAGGTTACAAAAGGGATCACAAGGTTACATTAGGGACCTTTGTTCACCTATGAACAAAGGTTACATAAGGGATCGTTTTTCTCTTTTGCAAACATGGTAAGGTTACAAAAGGGATCACAAGGTTACATTAGGGAGCTTTGTTCACCTATGATCAAAGGTTACATAAGGGATCGTTTTTCCCTTTTGCACACATGGTAAGGTTACAAAAGGGATCACAAGGTTACATTAGGGACCTTTGTTCACCTATGAACAAAGGTTACATAAGGGATCGTTTTTCCCTTTTGCACACATGGTAAGGTTACAAAAGGGATCACAAGGTTACATTAGGGACCTTTGTTCACCTATGAACAAAGGTTACATAAGGGATCGTTTTTCCCTTTTGCACACATGCTAAGGTTACAAAAGGGATCACAAGGTTACATTAGGGACCTTTGTTCACCTATGAACAAAGGTTACATAAGGGATCGTTTTTCCCTATTGCACACATGGTAAGGTTACAAAAGGGATCACAAGGTTACATTAGGGACCTTTGTTCACCTATGAACAAAGGTTACATAAGGGATCGTTTTTCCCTTTTGCACACATGGTAAGGTTACAAAAGGGATCACAAGGTTACATTAGGGACCTTTGTTCACCTATGAACAAAGGTTAGATAAGGGATCGTTTTTCCCTTTTGCACACATGGTAAGGTTAAAAAAGGGATCACAAAGTTACATTAGGGACCTTTGTTCACCTATGAACAAAGGTTACATAAGGGATCGTTTTTCCCTTTTGCACACATGGTAAGGTTACAAAAGGGATCACAAAGTTACATTAGGGACCTTTGTTCACCTATGAACAAAGGTTACATAAGGGATCGGTTTTCCCTTTTGCACACATGGTAAGGTTACAAAAGGGATCACAAGGTTACATTAGGGACCTTTGTTCACCTATGAACAAAGGTTACATAAGGGATCGTTTTTCCCTTTTGCACACATGGTAAGGTTACAAAAGGGATCACAAAGTTACATTAGGGACCTTTGTTCACCTATGAACAAAGGTTACATAAGGGATCGTTTTTCCCTTTTGCACACATGGTAAGGTTACAAAAGGGATTACAAGGTTACATTAGGGACCTTTGTTCACCTATGAACAAAGGTTACATAAGGGATCGTTTTTCCCTTTTGCACACATGGTAAGGTTACAAAAGGGATCACAAAGTTACATTAGGGACCTTTGTTCACCTATGAACAAAGGTTACATAAGGGATCGTTTTTCCCTTTTGCACACATGGTAAGGTTACAAAAGGGATTACAAGGTTACATTAGGGACCTTTGTTCACCTATGAACAAAGGTTACATAAGGGATCGTTTTTCCCTTTTGCACACATGGTAAGGTTACAAAAGGGATCACAAAGTTACATTAGGGACCTTTGTTCACCTATGAACAAAGGTTACATAAGGGATCGTTTTTCCCTTTTGCACACATGGTAAGGTTACAAATGGGATCACAAGGTTACATTAGGGACCTTTGTTCACCTATGAACAAAGGTTACATAAGGGATCGTTTTTCCCTTTTGCACACATGGTAAGGTTACAAAAGGGATCACAAAGTTACATTAGGGACCTTTGTTCACCTATGAACAAAGGTTACATAAGGGATCGTTTTTCCCTTCTGCACACATGGTAAGGTTAAAAAAGGGATCACAAAGTTACATTAGGGACCTTTGTTCACCTATGAACAAAGGTTACATAAGGGATCGTTTTTCCCTTTTGCACACATGGTAAGGTTACTAAAGGGATCACAAGGTTACATTAGGGACCTTTGTTCACCTATGAACAAAGGTTAAATAAGGGATCGTTTTTCCCTTTTTCACACATGGTAAGGTTACAAAAGGGATCAAAAGGTTACATTAGGGACCTTTGTTCACCTATGAACAAAGGTTACATAAGGGATCGTTTTTCCCTTTTGCACACATGGTAAGGTTATAAAAGGCATCACAAAGTTACATTAGGGACCTTTGTTCACCTATGAACAAAGGTTACATAAGGGATCGTTTTTCCCTTTTCCACACATGGTAAGGTTACTAAAGGGATCACAAGGTTACATTAGGGACCTTTGTTCACCTATGAACAAAGGTTACATAAGGGATCGTTTTTCCCTTTTCCACACATGGTAAGGTTACTAAAGGGATCACAAGGTTACATTAGGGACCTTTGTTCACCTATGAACAAAGGTTACATAAGGGATCGTTTTTCCCTTTTGCACACATGGTAAGGTTACAAAAGGGATCACAAGGTTACATTAGGGACCTTTGTTCACCTATGAACAAAGGTTACATAAGGGATCGTTTTTCCCTTTTGCACACATGGTAAGGTTACAAAAGGGATCACAAGGTTACATTAGGTACCTTTGTTCACCTATGAACAAAGGTTACATAAGGGGTAGTTTTTCCCTTTTGCACACATGGTAAGGTTACAAAAGGGATCACAAGGTTACATTAGGGACCTTTGTTCACCTATGAACAAAGGTTACATAAGGGATCGTTTTTCCCTTCTGCACACATGGTAAGGTTAAAAAAGGGATCACAAAGTTACATTAGGGACCTTTGTTCACCTATGAACAAAGGTTACATAAGGGATCGTTTTTCCCTTTTGCACACATGGTAAGGTTACTAAAGGGATCACAAGGTTACATTAGGGACCTTTGTTCACCTATGAACAAAGGTTAAATAAGGGATCGTTTTTCCCTTTTGCACACATGGTAAGGTTACAAAAGGGATCAAAAGGTTACATTAGGGACCTTTGTTCACCTATGAACAAAGGTTACATAAGGGATCGTTTTTCCCTTTTGCACACATGGTAAGGTTACAAAAGGCATCACAAAGTTACATTAGGGACCTTTGTTCACCTATGAACAAAGGTTACATAAGGGATCGTTTTTCCCTTTTCCACACATGGTAAGGTTACTAAAGGGATCACAAGGTTACATTAGGGACCTTTGTTCACCTATGAACAAAGGTTACATAAGGGATCGTTTTTCCCTTTTCCACACATGGTAAGGTTACTAAAGGGATCACAAGGTTACATTAGGGACCTTTGTTCACCTATGAACAAAGGTTACATAAGGGATCGGTTTTCCTTTTTGCACACATGGTAAGGTTACTAAAGGGATCACAAGGTTACATTAGGGACCTTTGTTCACCTATGAACAAAGGTTACATAAGGGATCGTTTTTCCCTTTTGCACACATGGTAAGGTTACAAAAGGGATCACAAGGTTACATTAGGGACCTTTGTTCACCTATGAACAAAGGTTACATAAGGGATCGGTTTTCCCTTTTGCACACATGGTAAGGTTACAAAAGGGATCACAAGGTTACATTAGGGACCTTTGTTCACCTATGAACAAAGGTTACATAAGGGATCGTTTTTCCCTTTTGCACACATGGTAAGGTTACAAAAGGGATCACAAAGTTACATTAGGGACCTTTGTTCACCTATGAACAAAGGTTACATAAGGGATCGTTTTTCCCTTTTGCACACATGGTAAGGTTACAAATGGGACCACAAGGTTACATTAGGGACCTTTGTTCACCTATGAACAAAGGTTACATAAGGGATCGTTTTTCCCTTTTGCACACATGGTAAGGTTACAAAAGGGATCACAAAGTTACATTAGGGACCTTTGTTCACCTATGAACAAAGGTTACATAAGGGATCCTTTTTCCCTTCTGCACACATGGTAAGGTTAAAAAAGGGATCACAAAGTTACATTAGGGACCTTTGTTCACCTATGAACAAAGGTTACATAAGGGATCGTTTTTCCCTTTTGCACACATGGTAAGGTTACTAAAGGGATCACAAGGTTACATTAGGGACCTTTGTTCACTTATGAACAAAGGTTAAATGAGGGATCGTTTTTCCCTTTTCCACACATGGTAAGGTTACTAAAGGGATCACAAGGTTACATTAGGGACCTTTGTTCACCTATGAACAAAGGTTACATAAGGGATCGTTTTTCCCTTTTGCACACATGGTAAGGTTACAAAAGGGATCACAAGGTTACATTAGGGACCTTTGTTCACCTATGAACAAAGGTTACATAAGGGATCGGTTTTCCCTTTTGCACACATGGTAAGGTTACAAAAGGGATCACAAGGTTACATTAGGGACCTTTGTTCACCTTTGAACAAAGGTTACATAAGGGATCGTTTTTCCCTTTTGCACACATGGTAAGGTTACAAAAGGGATCACAAAGTTACATTAGGGACCTTTGTTCACCTATGAACAAAGGTTACATAAGGGATCGTTTTTCCCTTCTGCACACATGGTAAGGTTAAAAAAGGGATCACAAAGTTACATTAGGGACCTTTGTTCACCTATGAACAAAGGTTACATAAGGGATCGTTTTTCCCTTTTGCACACATGGTAAGGTTACAAAAGGGATCGCAAGGTTACATTAGGGACCTTTGTTCACCTATGAACAAAGGTTACATAAGGGATCGTTTTTCCCTTCTGCACACATGGTAAGGTTAAAAAAGGGATCACAAAGTTACATTAGGGACCTTTGTTCACCTATGAACAAAGGTTACATAAGGGATCGTTTTTCCCTTTTGCACACATGGTAAGGTTACAAAAGGGATCACAAAGTTACATTAGGGACCTTTGTTCACCTATGAACAAAGGTTACATAAGGGATCGTTTTTCCCTTCTGCACACATGGTAAGGTTAAAAAAGGGATCACAAAGTTACATTAAGGACCTTTGTTCACCTATGAACAAAGGTTACATAAGGGATCGTTTTTCCCTTTTGCACACATGGTAAGGTTACTAAAGGGATCACAAGGTTACATTAGGGACCTTTGTTCACCTATGAACAAAGGTTACATAAGGGATCGTTTTTCCCTTTTGCACACATGGTAAGGTTACAAAAGGGATCACAAGGTTACATTAGGGACCTTTGTTCACCTATGAACAAAGGTTACATAAGGGATCGTTTTTCCCTTTTGCACACATGGTAAGGTTACAAAAGGGATCACAAGGTTACATTAGGGACCTTTGTTCACCTATGAACAAAGGTTACATAAGGGATCGTTTTTCCCTTTTGCACACATGGTAAGGTTACAAAAGGGATCACAAGGTTACATTAGGGACCTTTGTTCACCTATGAACAAAGGTTACATAAGGGATCGTTTTTCCCTTTTGCACACATGGTAAGGTTACAAAAGGGATCACAAGGTTACATTAGGGACCTTTGTTCACCTATGAACAAAGGTTACATAAGGGATCGCTTTTCCTTTTTGCACACATGGTAAGGTTACTAAAGGGATCACAAGGTTACATTAGGGACCTTTGTTCACCTATGAACAAAGGTTACATAAGGGATCGTTTTTCCCTTTTGCACACATGGTAAGGTTACAAAAGGGATCACAACGTTACATTAGGGACCTTTGTTCACCTATGAACAAAGGTTACATAAGGGATCGGTTTTCCCTTTTGCACACATGGTAAGGTTACAAAAGGGATCACAAAGTTACATTAGGGACCTTTGTTCACCTATGAACAAAGGTTACATAAGGGATCGTTTTTCCCTTTTGCACACATGGTAAGGTTACAAAAGGGATCACAAAGTTACATTAGGGACCTTTGTTCACCTATGAACAAAGGTTACATAAGGGATCGTTTTTCCCTTTTGCACACATGGTAAGGTTACAAATGGGATCACAAGGTTACATTAGGGACCTTTGTTCACCTATGAACAAAGGTTACATAAGGGATCGTTTTTCCCTTTTGCACACATGGTAAGGTTACAAAAGGGATCAAAAGGTTACATTAGGGACCTTTGTTCACCTATGAACAAAGGTTACATAAGGGATCGTTTTTCCCTTTTGCACACATGGTAAGGTTACAAAAGGGATCACAAGGTTACATTAGGGACCTTTGTTCACCTATGAACAAAGGTTACATAAGGGATCGTTTTTCCCTTTTGCACACATGGTAAGGTTACAAAAGGGATCACAAAGTTACATTAGGGACCTTTGTTCACCTATTAACAAAGGTTACATAAGGGATCGTTTTTCCCTTTTGCACACATGGTAAGGTTAAAAAAGGGATCACAAAGTTACATTAGGGACCTTTGTTCACCTATGAACAAAGGTTACATAAGGGATCGTTTTTCCTATTTGCACACATGGTAAGGTTACAAAAGGGATCACAAGGTTACATTAGGGACCTTTGTTCACCTATGAACAAAGGTTACATAAGGGATCGTTTTTCCCTTTTGCACACATGGTAAGGTTACAAAAGGGATCACAAGGTTACATTAGGGACCTTTGTTCACCTATGAACAAAGGTTACATAAGGGATCGTTTTTCCCTTTTGCACACATGGTAAGGTTACAAAAGGGATCACAAAGTTACATTAGGGACCTTTGTTCACCTATGAACAAAGGTTACATAAGGGATCGTTTTTCCCTTTTGCACACATGGTAAGGTTACAAAAGGGATCACAAGGTTACATTAGGGACCTTTGTTCACCTATGAACAAAGGTTACATAAGGGATCGTTTTTCCCTTTTGCACACATGGTAAGGTTACAAAAGGGATCACAAGGTTACATTAGGGACCTTTGTTCACCTATGAACAAAGGTTACATAAGGGATCGTTTTTCCCTTTGGCACACATGGTAAGGTTACAAAAGGGATCACAAGGTTACATTAGGGACCTTTGTTCACCTATGAACAAATGTTACATAAGGGATCGTTTTTCCCTTTTGCACACATGGTAAGGTTACAAAAGGGATCACAAAGTTACATTAGGGACCTTTGTTCACCTATGAACAAAGGTTACATAAGGGATCGTTTTTCCCTTTTGCACACATGGTAAGGTTACAAAAGGGATCACAAGGTTACATTAGGGACCTTTGTTCACCTATGAACAAAGGTTACATAAGGGATCGTTTTTCCCTTTTGCACACATGGTAAGGTTACAAAAGGGATCACAAGGTTACATTAGGGACCTTTGTTCACCTATGAACAAAGGTTACATAAGGGATCGTTTTTCCCTTTTGCACACATGGTAAGGTTACAAAAGGGATCACAAGGTTACATTAGGGACCTTTGTTCACCTATGAACAAAGGTTACATAAGGGATCGTTTTTCCCTTTTGCACACATGGTAAGGTTACAAAAGGGATCACAAAGGTTACATTAGGGACCTTTGTTCACCTATGAACAAAGGTTACATAAGGGATCGTTTTTCCCTTTTGCACACATGGTAAGGTTACAAAAGGGATCACAAAGTTACATTAGGGACCTTTGTTCACCTATGAACAAAGGTTACATAAGGGATCGTTTTTCCCTTTTGCACACATGGTAAGGTTACAAAAGGGATCACAAGGTTACATTAGGGACCTTTGTTCACCTATGAACAAAGGTTACATAAGGGATCGTTTTTCCCTTTTGCACACATGGTAAGGTTACAAAAGGGATCACAAGGTTACATTAGGGACCTTTGTTCACCTATGAACAAAGGTTACATAAGGGATCGTTTTTCCCTTTTGCACACATGGTAAGGTTACAAAAGGGATCACAAGGTTACATTAGGGACCTTTGTTCACCTATGAACAAAGGTTACATAAGGGATCGTTTTTCCCTTTTGCACACATGGTAAGGTTACAAAAGGGATCACAAAGTTACATTAGGGACCTTTGTTCACCTATGAACAAAGGTTACATAAGGGATCGTTTTTCCCTTTTGCACACATGGTAAGGTTACAAAAGGGATCACAAGGTTACATTAGGGACCTTTGTTCACCTATGAACAAAGGTTACATAAGGGATCGTTTTTCCCTTTTGCACACATGGTAAGGTTACAAAAGGGATCACAAGGTTACATTAGGGACCTTTGTTCACCTATGAACAAAGGTTACATAAGGGATCGTTTTTCCCTTTTGCACACATGGTAAGGTTACAAAAGGGATCACAAAGTTACATTAGGGACCTTTGTTCACCTATGAACAAAGGTTACATAAGGGATCGTTTTTCCCTTTTGCACACATGGTAAGGTTACAAAAGGGATCACAAAGTTACATTAGGGACCTTTGTTCACCTATGAACAAAGGTTACATAAGGGATCGTTTTTCCCTTTTGCACACATGGTAAGGTTACAAAAGGGATCACAAAGTTACATTAGGGACCTTTGTTCACCTATGAACAAAGGTTACATAAGGGATCGTTTTTCCCTTTTGCACACATGGTAAGGTTACAAAAGGGATCACAAAGTTACATTAGGGACCTTTGTTCACCTATGAACAAAGGTTACATAAGGGATCGTTTTTCCCTTTTGCACACATGGTAAGGTTACAAAAGGGATCACAAAGTTACATTAGGGACCTTTGTTCACCTATGAACAAAGGTTACATAAGGGATCGTTTTTCCCTTTTGCACACATGGTAAGGTTACAAAAGGGATCACAAGTTACATTAGGGACCTTTGTTCACCTATGAACAAAGGTTACATAAGGGATCGTTTTTCCCTTTTGCACACATGGTAAGGTTACAAAAGGGATCACAAGGTTACATTAGGGACCTTTGTTCACCTATGAACAAAGGTTACATAAGGGATCGTTTTTCCCTTTTGCACACATGGTAAGGTTACAAAAGGGATCACAAAGTTACATTAGGGACCTTTGTTCACCTATGAACAAAGGTTACATAAGGGATCGTTTTTCCCTTTTGCACACATGGTAAGGTTACAAAAGGGATCACAAAGTTACATTAGGGACCTTTGTTCACCTATGAACAAAGGTTACATAAGGGATCGTTTTTCCCTTTTGCACACATGGTAAGGTTACAAAAGGGATCACAAAGTTACATTAGGGACCTTTGTTCACCTATGAACAAAGGTTACATAAGGGATCGTTTTTCCCTTTTGCACACATGGTAAGGTTACAAAAGGGATCACAAAGTTACATTAGGGACCTTTGTTCACCTATGAACAAAGGTTACATAAGGGATCGTTTTTCCCTTTTGCACACATGGTAAGGTTACAAAAGGGATCACAAGGTTACATTAGGGACCTTTGTTCACCTATGAACAAAGGTTACATAAGGGATCGTTTTTCCCTTTTGCACACATGGTAAGGTTACAAAAGGGATCACAAAGTTACATTAGGGACCTTTGTTCACCTATGAACAAAGGTTACATAAGGGATCGTTTTTCCCTTTTGCACACATGGTAAGGTTACAAAAGGGATCACAAGTTACATTAGGGACCTTTGTTCACCTATGAACAAAGGTTACATAAGGGATCGTTTTTCCCTTTTGCACACATGGTAAGGTTACAAAAGGGATCACAAAGTTACATTAGGGACCTTTGTTCACCTATGAACAAAGGTTACATAAGGGATCGTTTTTCCCTTTTGCACACATGGTAAGGTTACAAAAGGGATCACAAGGTTACATTAGGGACCTTTGTTCACCTATGAACAAAGGTTACATAAGGGATCGTTTTTCCCTTTTGCACACATGGTAAGGTTACAAAAGGGATCACAAGGTTACATTAGGGACCTTTGTTCACCTATGAACAAAGGTTACATAAGGGATCGTTTTTCCCTTTTGCACACATGGTAAGGTTACAAAAGGGATCACAAGGTTACATTAGGGACCTTTGTTCACCTATGAACAAAGGTTACATAAGGGATCGTTTTTCCCTTTTGCACACATGGTAAGGTTACAAAAGGGATCACAAAGTTACATTAGGGACCTTTGTTCACC